>JACDJE010000035.1:885075-1178403 GCA_016647715.1 Pavo muticus | reverse complement strand
CCTGCTGGCCACACTCCTTTTAATGCAGCCCAGAATGCCATTGGCCTTTTTGGCCACAAGGGCACACTGCTGGCTCATGGCCAACCTGTCGTCCACCAGGACACCCAGGTCCCTCTCTGCAGAGCTCCTCTCTAGCAGGTCATCCCCCAACCTGTACTGGTGCATGCAATTATTCCTCCCTAGGTGCAAGACTCTACACTTGCTTTTGTTAAACCTCATCTGGTTGGAAACTTACAAAATTAATACAAACCTTTTATTTTGTTAGTTTCTGCCATAATATGTACTTGTATGACTTTCTCTGAGCTGAACTCTGTGATGTTTCAAGTGAAAAATCTGTCAGACATTGTGCCTGTAGTGTTGGATGCCATTGGTTTTAAAGCCATCGAATGAGTTCAAAAGAAACAAATTTATGGAAATGAGTTAAAATGATTTTATTGAACATTTATTGAAAGTAATTGAAAGTAACAAAGTTTATTGATAGGGATCAGAAGTAATTAAATTAATAGGGAAAAAAATCAGACTTAACTGAGATTTAGTTGAGAATTATTAGAATTGAATGAAATCCAGTGGGAAAATTGATAAGCTGTCTACTGATTTGAGATGGATATTAATGATTTTCAATAATGAAATGCTGTTATCTAGGAAAATACGTTAAAAGATACTAAATGCATATGGCCATTCCTTTACTTTCTTAATGAGAATATTGATACTACAATAGTCTCACAATAATACATCTACATTCAAACTATCTGAATGCAAAATATAAGCTTGATAAATATATATTCATGAGCAGTAAACAAAGAATAATAATTAAAAAAAGAGTTCCATGCTTCTTCAATTTCAGTTATAATTGGTACTGAAAGAAATGAATTATTGCTAGACACAGATCCACTAGCCTAATAATAATTCTCAGTATCATCTTTTAAACAAAATAATCTATCATGATTATGATAAGACATTTTCTGATGGCATTGCTTGCAAGGGCTATATATTTTTCTTTCAGTGTGACTCTGGATTTATATAGCAAACAGGAGCACAAATAAATAGTTTGGTTATTCTTGAATACAAATATATATTCTTAAAAATGCATCACATACACCTCTGAAAATTGAGGTTCTGAAAGAAGAAGATAGCTTATTACCTTATTCATAGGAACCCATACCAGAAATTGAGGAGCTTTTTAACAGCAATAGTAAGGCTGTGAGTGCACAGCTGATTGGAAATATTCATATGTGCCTGAGATCTGGGTAAAAAAGTCAGAGGAACTGAACTGTAGAGACTGTTGAAAATCGCATATATCCTTGACCCCAGTAATTTGGGTGACAATGTCAGAAACTGCTTGGGGGAAAATGGGATTTCCTCCCTACTTGTCCTCATTATTTTTTTTTTTCACCGTTGCAATCTATCAGGTCGTCTTAAATCTTCTTTTGGCTGGTAAGCTGTCCCAGTTATCCTTGCGTGTTGCTGGAGTGTTTTGTGTACAGTGGGTAGGCTTAACAGCGTGTGAATTGTTCGATGCCTGTTGTGTGAGAATTATCCATGCTGTTGGTGTGTGTGTGTGATTTGGGAGTCATAGGGAAGAGACAGGGAGGGGAGAAGTGTTGCACTGGCATGAAGGGGGTTGATGGCAACATGGAACAGTTCCAGCAGTTACTGAGATAAATTCTTGCTGTTTCCTGGATTAAAACATTTGTTTTCTCCTAGTCCCTGTCTAAAAGCTGGTAGTCCTTGGAACGATGTAATATGAAGCAATATATTAATAACTGTAACTGGCAGCTCAACTTAAGGCATGTATTGTACAGGAAAAGTATAAAGGTATATGGAGCTAAATTGTCTATTTCTGGTTTCATAGAAACTCATATTTGAAAAGCAGTAAGTGCAGCCATTGTGCAGTTGTTAGTTCAAAAGCTGTCCTGACGGGGATCTTGAAAGTTGGACTTAGAGCATCTCGTCATTATGTGTAAATAATTTCCATTTCATTTAAACTAATTCATGTCTTTACCTTCTATGTGTTCATTAATATGACCTATTTGGAAAGTTTTCAGAAAGCAGTAATAGGCAATGCTTTTAACAAAACATGCAAACGTGGAAAAAAACCAAACCAACCCTTGTCCAGGAAGGCAATTCCATAATGGGTTCTAAATCTGCTTCTGTAATGTTCAGTTAATTCTCAAAAATGAAATATCCATGCATTCTTCAGAGTGAAGAAAAACTTCTGATTTTGAAAAATGCTATCCCGCTTTCCTATTTTTTTGATATTTATTTACATGTCTGTATTACACAGACGTATAANGAAACAAAGACGTTGCCCCATGTGAACTGTATAATGAGTTGCTGTCCTCATTTTTCACTTGAAACCAATCGTTATGGTACTGAAGTGAACAGTGCCTCATTCATACATATATATCACTTTTGCAAAGGATGCTCTAGAGAGGATGTAGATCAATATGAATTCATTTTTTGTGGTAATGGAAAATATTTGAATTGTTATCAGGCACAAAGATGACTTCTGGGGGTATCAGACTTGTGTTTCTACTCTCCGCCTTACAATTTGGGGCACGTGTAAACCTACAGCTTTTTGTGCTCCATGACAAGTATTCTGAAGAGACCTGAGTTACGTTGTTGGGAAGGTAGAATGATATATGATCAGCAGCAGTGGTTTTCCTTAAATGTGCCCCCTCCTTGGCATATCTGCTAAAATTCTGCTGTGATTTTTCAGTATTTATTTTTGAGCTAACAGCATCTGGAAAAAATGAAAGCAGTTTAAAAACTGATTATGAAGTTCCTTCCACTACAGGTTCTAAAACAGATAAATATTACGGTCACAGAATTCATGAGAACAAAAAATTATGTAATTATTTTCTAATATGTAGATAGAGAGATACTAGGAAATTCAGTTTAGATATAACATATGTAAGTCCTAAATAATCATTGTTTTAATTACAACACACATTTTCCACTAGTTGCATAGAATATTATCTTATTAATAGGCATCCTTATACAAAGGTACTTCTAGTGGTAAGACATTTTCAAACTACTTAAAAATCTCAAAGTAAAGCATGAAGGAATAATATAACATTAAGTGGAACTGCTGACAAAATCTGAAGTACGTTGCAGTGGGGATAGTGGGGAAGTAATTGCTGTCTTATAATTATGAGGTTTGGACAATGAAGAAGAGGGAGACTAAGAATAAAGACTGAATTTTGAAGTCCTCTGTTAAGCTCAGGGTCTTATAGCTGAAGAAAACACTGAGCTGTTCTCTGTGTGCCTGTTACAGGCAGTGTAACTGCAGTAAAACTGCATTTTAACCTCTGCAGCCATTCAAATAGTTTCTAATAAGGTCCCTGTGAAGCAATGGAGTTTAAATATATATATGTTACTGTGATAAGAAGTTGAAAAATTTTTGGCTAAAGACAATTATGCTTCACTCTCATTAGAGATTAACGATAATGGCTATTTCATATGTACAGAATGGATCCTTTGTACTTTTTTGATATCTCTTTTATATCTGAAATTGTGATGAGTTTATCCTATCATTATCACTTGGTTTTTTTTTCATGTTTTATTTTTTGTAACCGTACTTTGGCATTCAAGAAACCGCTTCTGCAGGTTAGTGATTTCTGTGTGGGATTTCTGCTTTGTAGATCCCTTCTTTACC
The DNA here is from genome assembly GCA_016647715.1 of Pavo muticus. Classification (NCBI taxonomy): domain Eukaryota; kingdom Metazoa; phylum Chordata; class Aves; order Galliformes; family Phasianidae; genus Pavo; species Pavo muticus. Next base: position 1,174,745 of record JACDJE010000035.1, on the reverse strand, counting down.
TTTCAGAAGCTTAAAATACAGAAATGTTTGTGAAATTACAATTTACTTCTCCTTTGTCACTGAAGATGAGGTTTGACTTGGGTCTACCTTAGCAGAAGGGGATGGCCTAATAAATAAGTTAAACTTTCAGGCTAGTTCTCAAAAATCGGAATATATTTAATTAACATTTAGCTAAATAATAAAAATTCTCATAAATAGAGAAGGTTCTGTGGAAACGTGTAGTGAAGAAACAAGCTGAACACTATAAAAATCGAAAATTCTCAGGAATATTTTCTTGGGATGTTGTTTGGTGCTGTTGGTTTGATTTCCCTTTTTTAGCTACTTAACCAAGGAAGATTTGAAGAGGAAAGAAATCAAAGTCCTTTGGTGCTTACACTTCCATTTTGTCTTTTTTTTCCCCCTTCAGGTTCTGAATGTTTTGTCAAGTTATTCTGTATTAAGTTGCAAAGAGGCTGGAAAAAAAAACCAAACCAGATCTCATGTTAAACAAAGAAAACCTTAAAAATTGTTTAAAGAAAACAAACCAGCCAAGCTTTGTTTCAGCTGCCTACGTTCAGCAAGATGGAGTTTGGCCTTAAGGCACTCTGGTTCTGATCCAACCCACTGTGGAAAGAATCCCTCATGGCCTAATTATCAGCAACTCTAAGCATTGAGAGTGCTTACTGTGCTCTCTTTAATGAGGGGAAACTCTAGAATTAATACAGAAATGGCCTTAAAACATGCACATTTTCTTTTAGAATGAAGACCTCTTTCTAGAAGTGTAGTGTATTTATTTTTCTGTTATTGTTCTGTAATTGATATTTAAGCTTTTATCAGTGTTTGTTATATTTCTGTAAAAAGTGTAAAATGCTTTTTTTTTTCCCCCAAAAGGTCAACAGAAGTACACTGGGGGGCGAGGGGGTGGGAGAGGGGGGTTGATGCAGGAAAACGGATACACTAAGTGTATTTCCTTAAAGAAAAATATATTTATGGACCTTGACTTCCGATGTTTTCTGGAGGTGTGTGTACGTGTGTTCCTCAGTGATTTGAAGGAGATAAATTTTCTTCATCTGGACTGTTATATTTAATAGGAAATAGTATCATTTCTGACAGGGTTTTCATGGCATTCAGCCAGTAGTAAGATTCATTGCCTGGTGAAAGCGGGTACGGTAAGATACGGGAGTTGGGAATATTGATGTTCTGACTCAAGTTGAAATGTGGCTGATGTAGAGGGAAGGAAATGCCCCCACTGTGGAATGTGCTTTGCCTCGGTGAGGTGGGCACCTAGCTGAATAACAGACCCTTGCTGGGGCGTGGAAGGCGATGGTCTTGGTTGGAGCAGCTAGGGATTTGCACAGGTTCTGGAGTTAAGAGAAAGCACACCATACATTTGTCAGCTTCTGTCTTTAAAAAGCTTTGGCCTCTATATTCAGTGTGTAAAGACAGAGCGGAAGGGTGAGCTGTGAGGCATGACTTTGGAGGAACTGAGCTGGTCATCATCATCAAGCATCTTTAAATTCTCTCTTGTGGTTTAGAAAGTTATAACTGATGAGGGAATAACACTGGAACTGGGCTTGGAAAACCATAGTGCCTTGCTCCAAATTAAAAGTGATCGGGAAGTCATTTGCTGTTAATTTGGTTATATTAGAACAGCAGCACTTCCCTGGCAGCACGTGTTTCCTCTCTGTGCTTCACATTCTGACCTATATCCAGCTCTCCATTTCTCTGTTCTGCATGCTGCAGCCTGGTAGCTGTGACGCGTACGTCTACCCGACTGTGACAGTTGTTGACAGGTGGCTGCCATCACAGTGGTGTATATGAAGTGTTTTACTTCATCACAGAACCTGAGATGGAGGAGAATAATGTTTATTTAATCCAAAAACAGTTGTCTGTTTGCACTTCGCTCAATCCCTGGTCCTGTTTAATTCCTGACATAGATCTCTGAAAGCAGAGTCTAATGAGATATCCTTGTGAAGACTTTCATAACATAAGAGGATGTTTTAGAATGAACAGTACATCATAGGGCCAGTGTGAGAAATTGACACTGAGGGATCAAAAAGCTGAGAGGTTTCACTGCTTAATCAGTACTCAATATTAAATTCTGAAAGTAATTGGAATCATAGAATCACAGAATCATAGGGGTTGGAAGGGACCTCCAGAGATCATCGATTCCAACCCCCCTGCCAAAGCAGGTTCCCTACACCAGGTCGCACAGGTGGGCGTCCAGGCGGGTCTTGAATATCTCCAGAGAAGGAGACTCCACAACCTCCCTGGGCAGCCTGTTCCAGTGCTCCGTCACCCTCACCGTAAAGAAGTTCTTGCGCACATTGGTGCGGAACTTCCTATGCTCCAGTTTCTGGCCGTTTCCCCTTGTCCTGTCTCCACACACTGCTGAAAAGAGTCTGGCCTCGCCACTTTGCCCCCCACACCTTAGATATTTATAGACCTGGATCAGGTCCCCTCTCAGTCTTCTTTTCTCAAGGCTAAACAGACCCAGTTCACTTAGCCTTTCTTCATAGGGGAGATGCTCCAGGCCCTTCACCATCTTTGTGGCCCTCCGCTGGACTCTTTCCAAGAGATCCCTGTCTTTTTTGTACTGGGGAGCCCAGAACTGGACACAGTACTCCAGATGAGGCCTTACCAGGGCAGAGTAGAGGGGGAGGATCACCTCCCTCGACCTGCTGGCCACGCTCTTTTTAATGCACCCCAGAATGCCATTGGCCTTTTTGGCCACAAGGGCACACTGCTGGCTCATGGCCAACCTGTCGTCCACCAGGACACCCAGGTCCCTCTCTGCAGAGCTCCTCTCTAGCAGGTCATCCCCCAACCTGTACTGGTGCATGCAATTATTCCTCCCTAGGTTCAAGACTCTACACTTGCTTTTGTTAAACCTCATCTGGTTGGAAACTTACAAAATTAATACAAACCTTTTATTTTGTTAGTTTCTGCCATAATATGTACTTGTATGACTTTCTCTGAGCTGAACTCTGTGATGCTTCAAGTGAAAAATCTGTCAGACATTGTGCCTGTAGTGTTGGATGCCATTGGTTTTAAAGCCATCGAATGAGTTCAAAAGAAACAAATTTATGGAAATGAGTTAAAATGATTTTATTGAACATTTATTGAAAGTAACAAAGTTTATTGATAGGGATCAGAAGTAATTAAATTAATAGGGAAAAAAATCAGACTTAACTGAGATTTAGTTGAGAATTATTAGAATTGAATGAAATCCAGTGGGAAAATTGATAAGCTGTCTACTGATTTGAGATGGATATTAATGATTTTCAATAATGAAATGCTGTTATCTAGGAAAATACGTTAAAAGATACTAAATGCATATGGCCATTCCTTTACTTTCTTAATGAGAATATTGATACTACAATAGTCTCACAATAATACATCTACATTCAAACTATCTGAATGCAAAATATAAGCTTGATAAATATATATTCATGAGCAGTAAACAAAGAATAATAATTAAAAAAAGAGTTCCATGCTTCTTCAATTTCAGTTATAATTGGTACTGAAAGAAATGAATTATTGCTAGACACAGATCCACTAGCCTAATAATAATTCTCAGTATCATCTTTTAAACAAAATAATCTATCATGATTATGATAAGACATTTTCTGATGGCATTGCTTGCAAGGGCTATATATTTTTCTTTCAGTGTGACTCTGGATTTATATAGCAAACAGGAGCACAAATAAATAGTTTGGTTATTCTTGAATACAAATATATATTCTTAAAAATGCATCACATACACCTCTGAAAATTGAGGTTCTGAAAGAAGAAGATAGCTTATTACCTTATTCATAGGAACCCATACCAGAAATTGAGGAGCTTTTTAACAGCAATAGTAAGGCTGTGAGTGCACAGCTGATTGGAAATATTCATATGTGCCTGAGATCTGGGTAAAAAAGTCAGAGGAACTGAACTGTAGAGACTGTTGAAAATCGCATATATCCTTGACCCCAGTAATTTGGGTGACAATGTCAGAAACAGCTTGGGGGAAAATGGGATTTCCTCCCTACTTGTCCTCATTATTTTTTTTTTTCACCGTTGCAATCTATCAGGGCGTCTTAAATCTTCTTTTGGCTGGTAAGCTGTCCCAGTTATCCTTGCGTGTTGCTGGAGTGTTTTGTGTACAGTGGGTAGGCTTAACAGCGTGTGAATTGTTCGATGCCTGTTGTGTGAGAATTATCCATGCTGTTGGTGTGTGTGTGTGATTTGGGAGTCATAGGGAAGAGACAGGGAGGGGAGAAGTGTTGCACTGGCATGAAGGGGGTTGATGGCAACATGGAACAGTTCCAGCAGTTACTGAGATAAATTCTTGCTGTTTCCTGGATTAAAACATTTGTTTTCTCCTAGTCCCTGTCTAAAAGCTGGTAGTCCTTGGAACGATGTAATATGAAGCAATATATTAATAACTGGAACTGGCAGCTCAACTTAAGGCATGTATTGTACAGGAAAAGTATAAAGGTATATGGAGCTAAATTGTCTATTTCTGGTTTCATAGAAACTCATATTTGAAAAGCAGTAAGTGCAGCCATTGTGCAGTTGTTAGTTCAAAAGCTGTCCTGACGGGGATCTTGAAAGTTGGACTTAGAGCATCTCGTCATTATGTGTAAATAATTTCCATTTCATTTAAACTAATTCATGTCTTTACCTTCTATGTGTTCATTAATATGACCTATTTGGAAAGTTTTCAGAAAGCAGTAATAGGCAATGCTTTTAACAAAACATGCAAACGTGGAAAAAAACCAAACCAACCCTTGTCCAGGAAGGCAATTCCATAATGGGTTCTAAATCTGCTTCTGTAATGTTCAGTTAATTCTCAAAAATGAAATATCCATGCATTCTTCAGAGTGAAGAAAAACTTCTGATTTTGAAAAATGCTATCCCGCTTTCCTATTTTTTTGATATTTATTTACATGTCTGTATTACACAGACGTATAATTAAAAGATACATTAAAAAAAAAAAAAAGGCTGGAACCTATTAAGAATGGTATTTTTCTTGAGTAAAACTTTAATTTCCCTGTATCTTGGAGACTCTACATGCATTAGAGTATGGGAGGGAAAAGTGGTGTTACCACCCATATGTGTTATGCATACTTTACCTTCAAAGTAACAGTGAAAATGCATAGAATATTTTTTCTTTAATTATATATGAGTCTGTGAATTGAGAAACCTTTTGTAAATGTATAATTCACCTACAGTGTAGTAATTTCTTTTGTGTACAGGGTTTTCCAGTCAAGGTAGTGTGATTCACTAGCTAGTTCTTATTACCTAGAGATGAGGCACTCCTTCAGAGAGCATTGCTCTTCTTAACATGGGTCAATCTGATGGCAGACAATGGATCCGGAACGCGCCCTGTAAGCTCTTGGCTCACACTGGCAGTCAGTGATAGGTGATGAGACAACATTTCTTTCTAGGAGGAGATTTTAATATGAGCATTTGAGTAATTATTAAGGTGTCTGACAATAAAAAATGCTGTGGTTCTGGATATTTGATAGGTGCCAAATGATTTGTCATGTTTTGTCACTGGAACAGAATGCCGATTTCAGGATTCTGCCCTTTGTTTCCTTTGTGAGGCTTAGGGTTTTCTGGTTTTGTTGCACTGCTGTTGTTTCTAGGACAGAGATGAAATTCTTGTCCCTGAATAGAGCAGTTCTTGACCGTAGTTCAAATTCCATTTTGATTAACTAACTTAAAAGGTCTCTATAGACTTTGCTCATTCTCAGTGGTTGTTCAGACTGTATTAGATGCTTCCTTGCTGTTTCCTTTATCTAGTCTCTTTGCTACCTTTAACAAAGGCAGGAAGCTTCAGAAAAAAATAACTCTCTCTAGCTTAAAATGACCTTTTTTCTTTTAAAAGAAAAAAAGAACTTAATTTGCATTTTGCCGTGGCTCTTTCTTAATACCTCCTGAAGCTCATCTACCATGTGTAAATATGTTTGTATGCATATAATTTGTACAGAGATGACTTAGTGGCTTAGAGTTAGACATAAGTTAGATATGGCATTTAAAAAATTGAGTTACGTGTGCCAGAATGCCACAGAACTGTGAGATGTGAGAAGGAATTGATACGAATTTCGTGCAGAGAAAGTTTTTTACTAACATATTAATTGAATACGGTGCATTAAAGGGGATAAGGTTGTATATTATCTTCAGGCTTATACAAAGGGTAAGAGTGAATTTGGTCAATAATATATTATGTATTAGAAACATACATTTATCTTCTGATCATCAGGTTTTTCTTAATGGTAAGAATGTGTTGTTTTTTAAATTAAAATAGTAATTATTATGCATTATTTTAGGAGAGTTAAATATCTCCCCCAAGAATATGGGAAGCTCTGTTAGACGTAAGCTGAAAGATAAATCAGCTAGCTAATAATGAAGCAATTTTTCTGGCATGAAATAACAAAGCTGATATCAAACCCTGCACTCTTGAAAACTGACAATAACGTCACTAAATAGCTCACTCTGGCCTTTATTTTATTTTTTTTTTCCTTTTATGTGTGTGTAGTCGCCACATGGTGGCAAGTTTCATATCAGCTTCAATGGTAGGAAGAGTATCAACTTGTTGGCATTGTTCCTTTTATCTGTTTTGGCATTGTTCCCTTTTACTGTCTTTGAACTCTGTTTAAAACCTAAAGTATCTTAAGGAGGAACAAATTAATAATATTGCTCTGTTAACTTAGCTTTTTTGAACAGTACATGTTGCATTTTACTGTTTCATTTGTGTTTCTTTCCAGAGTTTAATCTGAGGAGGAATTGTTTTACAATTTCAAGGGATAATTTTTCCCCAAGAGAAAACTGTTGTCATTTTTAGAATGTTCCAGGAAGAGTTGAACAATTTCATTGCAGTTTGAGGTTGTGTTGGTATAATACTGAAAAATAATAACAAATTAGACCTTAGATGACCAATCTGCCAATCCTCAGCATGAATACAATAAGTATTCGTTATTTATGTAACTAGCAGGCCCAGCCCATTCATATAAATCAGCTGTCTCCTTAGAAAAATGAAAGTAGTTTATTTTCCTTACTAAGGATATCTTTGCCATTTGAACTTTGACATATGAAATTGCTTTCTATTTTCTCACCAATTACAGCTCAGAAAGTGATCTAGCTTGTTATTTCCCTGGAAAGCTATACCTTAGCTACCATTGACAAACAATTCTGTTCTCATTTCAGCTGTAAAAGGTTTAAAATTAAGTCACCATTTTTAATAACAAATAAATAGATCTGAATCAATCAAAATGTGAATGAGTTAGATGGAAACAGCAAGAACTATTCACTGCACCTTACATCTTGCATGGCATCAGTTTTAAAGGAAAGCAAAACACAGTATTTGAATATGAATTCAAGGGTAGGCTGTACTTCTTTTTCCTGTTGCTTTGATCAGTCATTTCAAGATGTGCTGCTTTCTCTGTAATGTTCATACATTACATTTTTAAGCTTGTTTGATTCTGAGGCGTATGAGTGAATAAATGTTTATATTTTTAGATGAACTGAACTGAATTTTATGGAAGAAAGCAGTGTATTTAGGAACACAATTTGCAGCTAAGAGCCAATGAAAAAGAAGCATTGGAGTAGGGTACGATATTTATTCTCTGACACTACGTGCTATTTTAATCTAATTTTCAGTGAGTTACACCTTGGTGCAACTCACTACCATAGATTAATTGTCATATCTAAGCTCTATACGTTCTATAATTTAATTTCCTTTCACTTCCATGAAATAAATCAAGAATCAACACCCTTTTACTGGTACAGGCATAGTTCCCTGTATCTGCCCCACTTGGTTCTGCATATGTTTTAGATCAAAAGAGAAGTCTAATTTTTTTCAGCAAAGCAATTAATTTCCCTCACTCTTAACATACGGTGCTCTGTGCATGTTTGGTAGGGATGTCAGCCATGCAAGATAGAGAATATTGCAAAATGTACAAAGTTATATTAATCAGCTGACTTAACTGTTAGTAACTTAAGGTTCTGGTGTGGGAAGATATGCTTTTTCATCATCTTTTACTTAATTAAAAGAAACAACTTTCTTCTACACATGTGTTATAAATACTGGTTATCAGTAGTAAATATATTGCTCTTTTGTCTTTTAACCTCTAAACACTAATGTGCAGAATGAATAAATCAGCTCCCCAGTCTTGCAGCCAGCTCTGTACTAATAGAACTTACAGACTGCACAGAATGCACCGACCTAAGTATGAGAGTGGTAACATCTCTCTGTCTCTTTGTCTACTGCTATGTGCTTGTGTTGTCGCAGCTAAGCAGCAGAGACCTACTGACTTTGTTTCTGGAATGTCACTGGCAGTTGCAGACACCAGATTGGTTTCAGTAATTCTTACAACAAACCTGATATTGTTAAGTCTGTATTAATTTGATTGTGATGTATTTACTCTTGTTTCATAATTCTGATACATCTGCCTGATTAAACATTTAAGTAAATGAGAAAAGGTAAATAATTATTGAGCCTAACAAATATACACAGGAAAAAATTAGCTGACCTTCAGTTCCAACACTTTAGTTTCTCTTGACATTTCCTTTATTTTGAGCTATTATATGTGCTCTAGCAAGCACATTTATAAGGAGTTTTACAAGCAAAGTCAACATTTAGTCAGACAATATAAAGCTAACAATGGAATGATTGCTTGTAAAACTAAATTGATTTGGTTTAGCAGAGACTGAACACACTGTATGAACAATAACTATTGCATAGCCTGACTTAGCACAAGCCTAGTGCATTTAGGTATAAGTACTGTCTACAGTGTGGAGCCCCACAGTGGAAGGTACAAAATATCCAGGAAATAAATGATTTCCTAAAAGGATGCTTTGGAAGATTGTATGTTTTCTTCTGCAGGTTTGTTGTAGTTCAGCAGAACGTATAACAAAGGAATCTTTAAAAATCACAGAATCATACCGGAGTGTGCTTCATGCTTCTAAAATTAACTTTAAAAACACTAAAACAACAGGTAATTGCTGACTCTACTGCAGGCTGTTTCCAGATTAGTTATTAATTAATAGATCATTCTTAGACTGTTGCACAAACCACAGTTTGTCCGATGAAATAGGACAGAAAGGGCAGCTGAAATTTCTTGTCATGCACCTGATTGCCTAGTTTTCATTCTTCTGTAGAGAGCAGTCAATAGTCTCTGAGCTTTCTGTCTGTTTGAAAAGCAAAACAGGTAATTTAGCGGTAACTATAGTGGTTGGCGACCCTGCCCATCGCAGGGGGGTTGAAACTAGATGATCTTTGAGGTCCTTTTCAACCCGGGCCATTCTATGATTCTATGAATTTAGTAGGATTAATGTTGCAAACCACTCTTGGAATGGCAGCTGATGTGATGAAGTTAATTGTTCTATCTTACTGAAGTTACTCTCTTCCCTGTTTTGCTTACATTCTTGTTGAGCAAATAATAGCACAAGTACTGAATTTTTGTTAGTCTAAAGATGATGCTTATTATGAAATGACAGAATTTGATCTTCAGGAATTTAAAAGTTTCAAATTAGCTTATCCATGTACCAAAAACTGCGCTACAGAAGACCAGATATACACCAAACAGTTAGCGAGATGATTTCATGTCTAGAGACACAGTATTATATATCACTAAAAATCTGCATTAAGACATAGAATATTTGAGAATTTAAACAGTAAGTTTATCATGAAGCACAGTCTTCATTGTTGCATACTTACATTAGCAAATAAAAATATATAAAATCAAATACAGAACATATAGAAATAAAAATATGAAACAAGGCATGAAATTATGCCATTGCTGTTTTTCTGGTTATGTCAAAAATTGTCATGTCATCACTACACAGTGAGAACAAAATGCTCCATAATCTTATAGTACTACACACTTGGAAGACCTGATGCCATTGACTTCAGAGTCAGAAAAGTTTGGAACCTGGTACTTGTTATCTTCCACAGGATAGCAGGTGTTCAATCAAAATTGTTAATGTATTTTCTGTGGCTCTCATATACTTTAAAAGCAGGTAATTAGAATTATCCACAGATACTTCGAAACTATGAATAATTCATTTCCTATGCATCAATAAAATAATTATTGCATATTATCATTCTTAGCTTTCTACTTCAATAAAATTGCTCACACCATATCACTGTCATAGTGATGTGCCTTTTTATTTTTCATATTAATGAAAACTCCCTGTAGAATGAGACATTGTAATAAGACTTAAAGTTACCTTAAAGTCTTTTCTGTTGTATTGCACTGAAGTGGTCCCATATCCAGATTCTGGTTATTCTTACCCACCCTGGCCTTACTAATTATTTTAGAAGCAAAGAATTCAGAAGTATTTTAGAGCTGGTTTTGCTCAATCATCTCAATTCCCAGTTCGTTTTGTAAAATTCAAACGTTTCTTTACTCTTGTATAGATTGTTGCCAATCTTGCTAACTTTGTTAAGAAAAAAATCTGAAGTAACAAAGCAAACATTTAGAAATGTTGTTATATTTATGCTAAGTAAAATAAAATCAATTTCCTTATTAGATTCTTCCAATATATTGAATACAAAATACTTAGACTTTATAAAAACTGTGTGGTATTTTGTTTGGGTTTTTATCATTCTTACCAGCGAAGTGCCTACATCTTAGTTACTTAAGCTGCCTTTGCAAGATTTAAAAGAATTCTTTTCAAGCCTGTTTAGGACTAGCCACGGATCCAAGTGAATCCTGTAACGTGACTGCCTGTTTGAGGCTTTGGGAGGCTGGAACTGCGCTTTGAATGAGCCATGCAAATACTGGAGCCATTGTTTGGATACAAATCAAGACTGACTTTGTCTGTGCTTCATTTAAAATAGAACTGCTATGATTCAGGTGTCTAATCCTAGCTAAAATGATTCTGTAAGAGTCTGGATTTCTATATAGGAATTGGAATATTAAATGACAGATAAGATGTGAGCAGTCTGGATAGCCATAGTGATCTTAAATGGATTGTGAAATTTTGGTGGAGATAGGCTCAGCAAAGTTGGTTGAAGACCTTACTACAGGCAGGAAAGGGAAGGGCAAATAATGTCCATCTGAGTAAAACTCTAAGTTGAGGCTATGTAAAATGTAAAGATATTTCTTATATTAGGAAATTGTAGGTTCATCAAGGTTGAAAAAGACCTCCAAGATCACCCATTCCCACCATCCACCTACCACCAATGTTTCCCACTAAACCAATAGATATTGCTATTCAACCAAAAGTTATTATTTGGAACACACAGAATATTTTATGCCTTATCTATATGTGTCTTGGCACACAAGCTACCTGCTGTTATTGTTGTTTTAATTTCCAATTAGTTGTCAGAAAATTATCTTTCTTTTCCATTCTTCAGTTCACCATAACTCAAAACACAGTTTTTGTTGGCGCTTGTTTGAAGCAGATAGATACGGTCATGCTGTGTGTAAACACCCAGTGTAATGTGAAAATCCTCTTAATACAATCCAATGGAAAGCACTGGGGCTGAGATAGTAAGGGTTTTATACTGGGCTAGATAGACAATATCAGTGCCTGATGATTCTTTCTCTTTATTTTCCCAGTTTTGTGCTATGAATCTGTGTATTTTGCACTTGAACATGTATCAAAATTGATTAATTCTGAATTCTGCCGCTACTTAAACATCTTTTCAGGCATGTCCACATCAGTGTGATCAGTGGCAGTGATGTTCATGTAAATGAATCCTTTTAGAATATATTTTCATTTCACCTTAATACAGTCATACTGTCAGATTTTCAAATAGTCCATGAAATGGTATGTGTATTGATCTCCTCAAATTGTGTGTTCTAGTGTAGTAAGAAATGTCAAGTCATTTAACTTCAGATGAAGATTTACTCCTTTGGGCTCCTCTTGCTTGCTGTAGTGCCCGCTGTGCCCCTGACACCCCGTGTGCATCTAGAGCCCAGCACAGCACCCCAGAAACCAGTTCTGCTCTTCAATTGCTTTACAGCATGCCAGTTTGGGCAGCCCAGGAAACGAGGCATAGAATTAAGTTAGGCACAGGTCTAGTAATTATTTTCGAGACGCTTACACAGCATATGATAGGAGCTCATCCTGACTCCCTGCTGTGCATTAGGAATGAAATGATTTCCTAGATTAGACAGAGATGAATTTGGGGAGATTTTTTTAACCTTTTGCACATGGGAGACTTTCAAGTATTTTCTTCACTGCCCTTGCAGTGGTTTCAGATATTAGCAGCTTCTTAGTCTTATATTTTGTATGCTTTAATTTAAAAAATGCAGCACTTCCTCTTTTTGTTGCTGAGAAAGTATTTGTACATTTGGTGTCGAAGTGCCCAGATAGAGCGGCTGGTGATCAGGTGCTCTGAATTTTTTTCAGTTTGAAACAATAAAAGTAAAGGAATTATGTATGCTCTAAAGATCATTCAAACAGAAAGAAACTGAAAAACAACTGCACCTGGGGAAAAAGATTTGGAAAGACACCTGGAGATGTTCCAAATGTGTGCTTTCTTAATAATTAGCACATCATACACCTAGTTAGCATCTCATAAATAACCATAAAGTAGTCATTTAATGAATCATTTTACTTTGTACTGTCAGAGGTTACAGAAAAAGCAAAATACTTTGTTTATTTTAAGAACAAGGGGCAGCTCTTCTTTAAGGATAGTTTAAAAAGTTGTGGTAAGAATAGGAAAATTGATGTCTATTTTATTAGAGATCAGCTTTTTTTAATACTGCTCAGCATGAATTAACTTCACACAGTGGCAACACGAATACTGTTATTTTTTGGTTTTTGGCACATTACAGAGGATGCCATTGGTTACATTGGGTATTTAGCTGCAGACTTCATTGGGTCTGTTATGTCTGAGATGCTGTGTGGGAATCTGTTCTGCTACTCAACCTTCATAGAAATGAGGCATTTCTTTAAAAATCCAGAAAAAATAAAAGGCTTAAAACTTTTATCCAGCAACTGTTTTGTTCTGTTGCTATGCTATATTTGTGCAGAGTAAAAAATACTAAATTATGTATAACTTAAAGCAAAGTCCTCATTAGAATTAATGAGAGCCTTCCAGGAGAAATAACAAACATTGGTAGTCAACTTTGCAAATTATTTATTTTCTCCTTTCCTTTGTAAGGAGGGAAAACTGAACAGCGATGATACAGAGCAAAAGGAAAAAAAGACATAGAAATCCAGACAAAATCTTATACCCTCATTTTTATTATTAAGGATTAGTTATGATTACTGTGATTATCATACAAAATATGCATAATTAAATGCAATGAAAAGCCTCTATTTAACATTAATAAAAAATAGAGACATGGAGCAGATCATAGGGAACTCTTCTTGGTGCTTAAGATGTATATAGTCAGTTTTGTAGGATCAAGGCAGAAGCACTGGTGAGAGAAGCAAAAAAAACTGTGAGATTTAGAAGCTGGATGCTGCATCCTTCTTTGGGCTTGCTACAAACATGCAGCATGACTGTCCTGAGTTGGAAATGATAACTTCAGTCTTCACAGTTTTGAGCGATAGCTATGTAAATATTATTTTGAAACAGACTTATCTATACATAACTGTTATGTCAGGATGACCCCATTTTTCTGTGCACTTTTTGGCCTCTTCACCAACTCAGTAGATGTTCTGTCTGCAGCACAGACAAGTGAAGTCTGTTTTCCACGTACCTATGGTTTAATGTAATTAACAACTTGAGTTTAAATGCTGTGGGTAGTAATTCTGTTTTATCTTTAATGACAGTTATAAATCAATGAATTTGTGAAGTAATTTAGGCGGCTGATTATGTTTGTTGGAGCCGTAGATGGTTAGTGGATTATTATTATTATTTTCCAAAAAGAGAAAAAGAAAAAAATCTTCTGAAGAAAAATAGAATAAATGATCTGAAAAACATGTTTAGAGGGTCTTCGACATCCTTCAGCCTTCTTGAAGTGATAAGTACCAACAAAACATGCATGGAAAGAAAAACTTAGAATTATCTCAGGTGGTGAGTACAGGAGAGGTATTTTTGGATTTCTTAATGTAGCTTTCTATCCTGCAATGTATCATTAGGTGTTGTCAATAGCGAGGGAAACTACCAATCATCCTAACACCTAACTACTTTTAAAAATCCATCCAGTGACTTTAATTATGATTAGGTATTTATGAAATTAAGCAACGCTGAATAGACAGATTCCTTCTGGTAAAGAGAAGGGTGTTTATTTTCATCATGTTAGGTTTCTGTCTTGTAAAATGCTTGGAACATATACATGTTTTAGAAGCTAGTAGGAGGCTTTTACACAGCCAAAGTATTTTAATTAACATGAAGAATAAAACCCGGAACATCTGCAAGCCCCCTTTGATTCTTCAGCAAGCAGCTATGCTCTTTACCCTCTGCTTTTAATGAATGGCCTTTCTATAACTCAGCTTTCATTGAACTTCACTTCTGTGCTCTTCAGCTTATTTTGGTCTTTGTTGAATTAATGTTGTTTGTTTCGAGGTGTTTGAAGATCAGCTAGAATATCAGTACTCCCTTGTCTTAAGAATCAGTGAAAAGTTTGCCTGTCTTTTTAGTCCTAGGCAGAAAATTGGAGGTATGTGTTCTTCCCAAAGCATCTCAGGAACAGATTGAAGGTCCTGTCTGTATCGAAGTAGAACCACAGAAAATTAGTGACGTTATCCACAGTATTTTCTACTTCTCATATCTTGAAGACTGAGAGAAATCAGTGGCCTTCCTTAGGGAAATGCAAAAGCTTGGAAGACACAGTGCTCAAGGCAAAGGAAACCTCTCCAAACTCTGCCATCTGAGGACTCCCAAGTCCATCATATTTACACTGTTACTGCTGGTGCCCACAGGCAATCACAGCTGACAAAGCAGGAGCCTCGAATATCTCAGTCTTGCTTGGATGTCTAAAATGCAGGTTCTGCACATGTTAAAGTATCTGTTTTAAGTGCAATTGATCATATTAAAAGCACTCTCACCTGCTGCTAAACCCTGGACACAGGCATTTCCATCAGCAGAACAACATACATTAAGCGATACGAAGACTAGAACTGTAGATCCAACTAAAGCTAGATTTCCAGACTATTTTCTGTTAGAATAAAGATCTGTGTGCACTTTTGTCTTCTGGTGGGTAGGAAACTCGCATGGTTTCTACTGCTACCCTCAGCAGCAGAAATTTGAATTCCTTTCTTTGAAGTATGTAAATGTTGAGTGCAGTACTGACTTTCCCTCAGTCTCATACACTGAATACAGTTTTTCTTTCCATCTGACCATCACAGAGTACTTCAAGACTTTTTCATTTATTTTTATTTTTTATTTCACAGAAATAGGAAATGTTTGAGTGAGAGCAGCTGTACAATATTCCATAGCTTGGGAATTTGGGCTTGAGATAATATATTCAATACCCCTCCCTAAATTAGTGGGAGCAGGAACTTGCTTTTCCAACCTAACATAGTTTGTGCAAATACTTTACCCCAACTGTTTTAAGTATTTATTCCTTTTGTTTTCTTCTTCTAATTAGCAGAAAATAAAAACTAATAAAGTTCAGTGCAGAGACACCAAGAAGACAAAACTTGAAGGTTTGCAAGAATATTTCCAGCAGTGTAATCTGAGGTTTTTAATATTTTATGAATTGTTAGGATACTTTCTAAATAGGCATTCCTAAACTGAAATATTAAAATATTTAGGAAAACTTGAGGACCTGGTCAGGACTAGATGAATAGAGCCAAAAGCTGTAGGTGCGGATAGGTGGAAAACAGCTGAAAAATGTGTCATCTGAAAGTCCCTCTGTAAGGCCCCTGAGACTTAGCTACTGCATAGCTTTTTAATCAGTGAGAGCAATCAGCTGTTACCATGTCTTGCAGCTAAGCAGTCAGCAACATTTGTTAGGTACTGAAGTATCTCTGAAAATCTGGCTCTACATCCTTCTAGCATATGGAATCATCCTCCTCCTCCATGACTGTGCTGTTGTTTTTGGCAGAACTGGTAGTACTGCCTTTTTTACTATTGTTTCTCTTCCCCTCACAGAAACTCCTTCTGCTGTTACCATCCACTCTAAACACCTGAATCCAGAACATGTGACTTAGACTGCCTCCATCTTTTGTCTGAACACATTATTTCTCAATGTGTTCATATCTCTCTCTTCCTATCTTTCCTTCCTACTCTGCCATTTTCCACTGTCAAAATTGAGATTTATTTTTACATTTGGAAGCACTTCAAAATCCTTTTTTTTTTTAACCTTCCTTGCTTTCCTTTAAAGAAATTCTGCTATCATACATAGGCAAATTCTAGACTATTTTAACCCTTTGAGGATGGAAGCAATAAAAAACTCCATTGTCCTTCCTATCCTTATCTGCATTTTGTATTTTGCTTTTTTAAAAAATACACACAAAAAAGTAGCCTTTGTTCTGTTCTAAGAAATTAATTTATCTGACTTAGGTATCAGAGATTTTAGATGTTATATAGCCAGTAGGTGGTCTAACATCAAGTAATCCTCTTCAGGCCTCAGTTTTTCAGAGCAAGTATGTACGTTAATAATATTCTTTTTGTTCTTGGCCTCCTTATCCCTCACGTGCTCCTTTCTTCATATTGAATAGATAGACTGTAATGTGTAAATTAACTCTAAGGATTATGTTGATGTTTAACTCTTTTATTTAAAGCAAAACTCTCCAAACAGGGTGCATGTGCCAAATAGGGAGGGTGTAGGCAATTAAAATATATTTATGTCATTCAGTAATTAGACAGTAGTAGTGTGCTCACTTTCTTACATTTGCTAAGCAAGTGAATTTGTATTACCTTGTTAAAACATCTAAATTCCATGGTAGAAGCAAACTAAACCTCAAAATAAAACTGTGTGCTGCTTCTTTCCAATGAATAATAGTTGAAGAACTCAGTAGTGTACATATTTTTGCTTCAATCACACAGTCTAAGATATGGAGCAGAGTAGACTGATTTTACAATGACCCTTGGCTCTTAAGCAAATGGACAAGAGAAAGTTATATAAGCAGTAGGTTACAGCCACTCATGTATGTGTCGTAACATTGTAAAGTGTTAAATGAGATTAAACAAACCTTTCATTTGCGGTTAATGGTTGAATTATTAATTGTGTTTACTTGCATCTATAGGGATTACTGGGAGAATGGAATTTAGACTGCGTTGTCCTAAGTAATACAGAGCGTCTGTTTTGAATTCACTGCTGAATTAACTATACTCAAAAGTCTGCAGAAAAAGCTCTGGCCATCAGCCAGCAGCCATTGCCACAAGTCGAAAGAGCTGCAAGAAGCCGGTCACATTTAAGAAGTACAGAATGCTAAGGCTCAATTACTTAAATCAAAAAACCTAGTGCAGATGATCAAATAAGCAGTTGAGAGTATTTGATTAGGAGCACATGGAAACCATCTGTTCCTCTATAAGCTAAACCATTGCAATAAATACAGGCAATCATGTGAAGTTAACTGGCTACATTTTAGTTAGTACAGTTAGTACTCTATAATGCCATTCACCAACTGCATTTCTAAATACTGCAGGTTGTGTAGCAAGACATGTATACATGCATCTAAGAAACATGCCTCAAATAAGTATCGGGTTTTGCTTGTTTATTCTTCAGAGTAAATAAGCACTGTTTATATATGGATAATATTTTCTCTTGACTACAAAAATTGAGCTGGAACCTGCAGGAAAAAAAAGGCATCTTGAAAATCTGCCCATTTTAAATTACATTTTTAAGGTAATGTAATTACATTTTTTAATAGACTTTGTTCAGGGCGGTACTGGACAATGTTACTTCATATGTACTGTGTTGGAATGATGAAGAAATGGTTTAATATCCTTTCTTTTTAAAAATTTGTTTGGTCTTTGGAACCAGAAATGATTCAAAGTGAGGTGGAATCTTGCTAGCAAAGTTTTCTTCTTTTTCTTCTATTTTTAAACTACAATCATAATTAATCACTATGAATTGTTTTACAACTGTGCACCAAATATAGGTTCCTAGTATTGCTTGAAGGTGTTTGTTCAATGCAACATATAGGAATAGTGTATGCTTTGCCACCAAGCTTCTTCAATCTACATGATTACTTTAAAAATGTTAATTTGAACTGATAGAAAGGTTTTAGTAGAATCTCTACTGGTATTCAGGCTTGAATGTCATAACAGAACTCACAAATGACTATTCAATCTGTTTCAAGTATGAATCTACTTATTAAATTGTATCCTTTCTTCCATGCACTATTTGTTCCTCTGCTCAATAATTCTAGGTGCCAGCCAGTTATGTTGGACGCCCAGGAACCTGGCATAAGCAGGTGTTGCATGCACAGTCTACGTACATGCATTAAGATCATTAAGTTTTGAGGCATTCCAAAGTCCATTTTGATAGATGCATGCTGCCAGTGTGCATGTCTACAGTCACATCCATAGTCTCTGGACAAGGAATATGCCATCCATGTGCTTCTGTCCCTTGGCACAGATGTGGCTGCAGCCTTCAGATTAGAAGGATTTCAGCCCTAAAATTACATTGTTTTTAATATCGATAAGTTGTTCATATATAAATGAAATGTACAGATCTGTTTCTTCTGTCTTTAGGATCTAAGTTTTCTGTCTGGCTCAAAACACACTTTAGACGTTTTTAAAGCCTTAAAAGATGAAAATCCACAGACACTCTCTCTCCCTGTTTACATGGAAAACTTCTGAAGGCAGAAAGGCAAATGACTAAACCCCAATTCCCTAAGCAATCACATTTTCTCTCACATTTTCACAATGGGCATGTAATGATTTTGGTTTTTAATTCTAATGTCTTTAAGCTCTCTTTGTGAGGTAGAGCTAAATTCAGAAACAGACAAAGACTGTTGCCCACTAATGTTAGGGCACATTGAAACTCGCTTAGTTTTGGGCACAGAGATCAAAGGAGTATTGCTGCTAATTGTTCCCAGTGGAAAAATTGCATGCTTACTCAGATCCCAAATTTACCTGGGAGACATCTGATTTTATGTGCGCGATAATAGATTTCTGAATGTGCTGCAACTTAATTGCAGTTTCTGAGCCCTGCTAAGAGAGCTCACAAAGTGGAGTATGGGGAGCTCTCCAAGTCTGTAGCATGGCCAGGGGCTTGGAAAGGACTGCTGGCTGGGGGACAGAGAAGAGAGCAGAGCATTGCTAAGGGGAACTGTTCTGCAGTTATTTATAAGCAGGGAGGGCTAGTGTTAAACAGTAGTTACCAGGAAAGAAAGGCAAAGTATGCCCAACAGAGAGTGTTGGGAAAGATGTGCAGTGTGAGAGAGGTTAATTTGTAGGATGATATTTGGCAAGAATTTCTGGCACCAACCTCAGTCTTTGTGCAGAATTGGTCAAAAGCCTCTGAGGTTTCAACGCCCTCCTCCTCTTCCAAAGCCAATTATTCTCTATGACTCATTACTCTGTTGCCTTTGGTTCGTAGGAATGCACATGTTTTATTTCCTTTTATTTTAAGGAATGTTAAGAATTGTGTTATACTTAGCTCTAACCAAGAGCTCTGTCTGAAATAATTTCAGATCAACTGCATTCCTCCCAGGGTCTCTCTGAATTCAGGCTTTGAAATGCCTTGTGGTCTCAGGGAGAAAGAACTACAATTCTGTTGTGGATTGAATGTAATTGCTGCCATTCAATTCAGATATTTTAAAGAATATTTCAGCTGTGTCACAGAAGCACAGAGCTGAAAATAGAGCAAGTCTTTAGGCCAAGATAAGGTACAAGTACGCAGCACTTTTAAGAACTGTTTAATTTTTTGAAGATTTTCATGCTTATGGGAGCAAGATACAAACAGGAGTTCAAGAATTCTTAGAGAATGGAGGTCTTTATGAAACTTCAGCACCCATCTGAAAAATTCCATGAAGTGTGGTCCAAAGGAAAACTTAGGAGAGCTTTAGCATCAGGAGCTGATGGAGGAGAAACTTGGAGAGATGAACAAAGAGGTTCTGTCTCATTGTTTTTTCCTACTGTAGGAAGAGAATCTGGTTTTGAAAGTTAAAGTGATTGTGACCAAGGAATAACAAACGTCTTTAAATTGATCACGTAGCAGGAGCAGATGGCAGTCCTCAAACTGGTGAGGTGATCGAATTGTGATTTGATATGAGTGCTAGTGAGAGATGGAAAGAACTGGTCAAAGAAGATACTAGACAAGATGTCTGACTTTGTTTACTATAAACTACTTATTTTTCTTTTTAAATAAGTACATTTAAATTTGTCAAACCAACCAACTGAAATGTTAAATAATAGGTATAAATATAGAACTGTATGGGAAGAAAATCCCCATCATTTCTTGATATCCTTGTATATATCCTTGTATATATCCTTGTATATTATATATATCCTTGATATATACAGTTTTCGGCTATATTTGAAGAATTTTGGCTGATGAAAATTGATGGAAGATCTAAAATTTCAAATGATGTTATTTTTCCAGATATCAGTAATGATTTTTCAGTAACTGTTTTATTTCAGTACATTTCAGTGCATTTCAGATAACTTTGTTCAGTTACAAATAGTTCTGAATCAATTAATTAAAATTACATCTGGGCAAACCAAAGCACTTAATTTTGGTGCCCCTACAAATAATGCACAACATAAGCACCTCTTTGGAATTTATGTAGAGGTGGCAGTACACTGCACAATTCTTTCTGTAACCACAGCTAGCTAATTACAGTGCACTGTATTTGTGCTGTCACTAAATGGTTTCACAGTGTGTAGCCACATCAGTTCTGTTCTTGAATTTGGCAACTTCAATTACGGCTGATAAAAGATGACTTGTTCAGAAATTCTGAACTATGGGAAGTATGCTATTAAATTCTCCAGGGATCCTGTTTTCATTCAAAACCGAGTTCTTTGGTATCCAAAATGTGAATTTTCAACAAACTGAATAGCAAATGTCAATTATTAAGCAGAGTTCAACTTTTAGAATGTAGAGCGGCCTACTGGCTTACGTGGGAACTGCTTTATCTCACAGTAAAATCATAAGATTCCATGAAGGCATTTCAACAGCATAAGATACGTTTTCCTATTTTCATTTGTGAGTGTAGGTAAGAATTCTACTTCTTGTGAGGTGTATGAGTATGATGTTCTTATAAGTAGCACCCATTAAAATATGGCAGATGGGACAGTATTGATGTATATTACTGAAAGGAATTTAAAAATGAGCTTTAAATTTATACCAAATGGCAGAAAATAGTTATGTCTAGCAGAGTACCTCTAAGGATCTAACTCAGGAGATGGGGCTCAGACCAAAATTGCATGGAAATTTTTATTAGTGTCTGCATAGTATGTTAATGCCTAGGAAACAGGTAGTAGAAGTCCAGAAAGCAATAGGTAATCCTTTTGTCAAACATTTTACAATTAAAATGATGAAAAACAAAAGTGAAAGAAACAGTATCTGGTAACAAATAATGTTAAGGTAAGATTTTACATTTTTCTTTCACCTATTTTGCTTTTCAGGGAAGTAGAAATTTCTGTGTGAAGGATTACAGTTTAACTTGTGGGAAATAGGAGAGCAGAATGAAGTAGATAAGGGAGGGTAAGTGTGGAGGAATAAAACAGAAAGCGATGGGTTGTGAGGGCAAAGGAAGAAAGATTTGAGGCTGGTGACGAATCACTTGACTGTGCCACTTAGAACCCAGACAAAATGCATGTAGTGCTTGGGCTGCTCAGCCTCTCACCATCTCTTTTTGGTGTTCTCTGCATGGTTGCAAGGTGAGGCAGAAGTATTTTAAGGAAGAGTACTGAAAGTAATGGACACAGCTTGCTTTTACACTTGTCATTTGCATTGATGCTTGTGACACACTGTGTGAAAGGCACTGTATGATAAGAGGTTGCTAGGCAGAGTCATTCTGATTAAACTGATAAATGCTTTGAGATAACCATTCGGTAGAGAAAGATGGTTTGGCATTTGGTGGCATTGCATCACAGGGTGCCCTTCAACATATACTCCTCTTTTCCTTTATTAGTTTCAATTGATGAAATTCTATGAATCTAGTCTAAAAAGGAAGTGAAGACTACGGGATTTCTAATGATTGATAAAATGACTTTGGGTATGAGTAGATTACTGGCAGTAGGTCACGTTGAACCTTGGTTATTCTGTGATTCTAAGAATCAGCTCTAAACCTAAGCAATGTTACCATAACCAGTGGGGTACTGCAGTATCAGCAAATACATTAAACACTGAGCTGGTGTTAGCCATGGAGCTAACAGTGCGCCTGAGCTGACTTCACCCTCTGATCTTCAAAAGCGGAAAAATAATTCAAATAATCTAGATGTTAAAAAAAAATTAATTAAAAGAGAACATAAACATGATAAAAGGTTTTTACTTCTTTGTCACTTGACAGAAATTCTGTTACTTTTGTTGTAGTCTAGAGAGAATAATACAACTGCTGATATACAAGAATGTCAATGTACAGTAAGAAAATGTATTTTAATATCATTTGGGGAAAAACAAGCTGTGTTGTAGGATGGGATTACTTAATAGCTGATTTAATAATACCCTAAAGTATCTACAGTATTGTAACAGAAGTTACTTATTATTAAACTTTAGAAAAACTCAGAATTGGATATTAATCACTTTTACTTTATGCATTCATTTCTGTGAATTATGATTCTCAGACTTCAAAAGATAGTCTCCACATTGTTTTGTCTAATTTATTCAGACTTAATTAGAGAAACTGCTGTCCAAAACTTTACATTTCTATTATTCTTGAGAAAGCATGGAAGTGATGGGTGAGGCGTGAAAAAAACCCGAAGCAAAAGTTGAAAATGCAAAGAAAAACTTCAAATTGAAGATGGAATGAAGATATTTTTAAGTATACTTAAATATGCAATTTTAACATATGTATAGATAATATGCAATTTTAAAATAACCTTACGTTAAGCACAACATATCCACTACTTGGAATGGTCTGACCTAATCAGTTCTAGCTTTTCTTAGGTTACCAGAGAAGAGAAATTAAACTGATTGATGACAGTTTAATGAAGTAGGAATAGCAATTAGCTTTAAAATGATGTATGCCTGAAAGTTGTGTTCAGGTGAATGCCCAAATTCTACTTACAGCATTAAAAAATAATAATAAAAAAAAAGAAACAAAGAAAAGAGAATTGAAAGAAGTAAATGTTATTTTCCTCCTGCAGCTTTTTGGACCTGCAAGCAATCTGCCTTTATACACAGAGCTGCAAACTTCTCTCATGGGCTTCTGCTCTCTCTTGGTGTGTCTCATGCTATTGCTCTGTTCTTTCTTTTTTAAAGCTCACCTGGACCTTCCAATCTTCCTTAGGATTCTTGCAGAAAATAAAGTAGTGTAGTACAAGCTTGGCTCGTTCACTACTGAGGAGAGGAAAATCTCCAGCTTCTGTTAAAGTGCTGCTGTCCCTAGAAAGACAGAGTTACAAGGGGGATGGGGGAGATATAAACCTGGTTGATAGGCTCTGAGAGGCAATTTCTTTATTAAGAAGCAGTAGCACAGATTCTGGATGGGTTAAGGAATATGTAAGAAATTGAAACGACCAAAAAAATGTCCTCTTCCTCCTTGCATGTGCTTAGTTGGTACTGATACATCCTGTTAAGCATCTTACTAGATGTAGGAATGCATTGTGTTTCAGGGCCATTTCACCGGCTTAATCTCCTGATAAGCTTTCTAACATCTGTTCCCAACTTGACATGTATTTTCTATTCTCTGCTATCCTTGAGGCAAAATTTTCTTCTCCAGTCCTCACTACAACTCTATTATCTACACTACAGATCTTTTTTTATGAATTTATATTCATTTTTCTGACTGAACATTTATTGACATGAAGTTTTGCTTGCCAGCCAAGCACAGAAGACATTGAATGATTCCTCATATTGTCACTTCAATCTGAGAACTGAGAAGGAGCTCCTTACTGATATTCTAATTTTTTTTAATTTTTACCTGGATATTTTCAGCTGGTTACGTGTTCATTTTTTAAGAGGCAAATTAACAAACACAAACACTTTACATGCATTACCATTATCTATGAATGATTGTACCTTACCAGAACACAGCAAGCCTGCATTTAGAAAGTAATATCCTCTAAATAAATTCAAACTTAAATATTTCTACTATTTGTGGGGAGTCATCTTACTGCTTCAGTTTGTAAAGCATACCTTAATACAAGGACTGCTGATTAGAGTACAAATTTCGTTTACAAATTTTGTAGTGATTGAAATGTATCATAGATGAGTATATCTTTGTTTTTGTCAGGAAGTTTTAGTCTCCTAGATGTTTATGGGCTATACATATTCCTTACTGTGTTATTCACTCTGATCCTAAAAAAAGTTAAAAATGGTTTGTTTGTACAGACAAAGCAGAGTAAGATTTTTGATATATTATTTTTTTTCCAATTACTCCAAAGGAGGAACCTGGAAAACTTCTTGAAACTTAAAGATTACATATTTTAAAGAGAATTCTATTGTAGGTCTGGTCTACTTAGGGTAACTATGGAAATGCCTGAGAAATGGCAATTGTCTTTACCATTTTATTATAATTATTGTAAAGATGTCTCTGGGGTTGTGAATGTTTTTGTTTTCCTGTTTAGTCTGGATAGGCTTGGTTTGTGGGTTTTTTGCAGTTTTTTTTTTTTTTNGTTTTTTTTTTTTTTTTTTTTGGTCTGTTTTGTTTGTTTTGTTTTTAAAGAAGGAACATTCCCCAGTTGGATCTACTGAGGGTAAGGAAGGACATCTTAGTGTAGAGGAACTGTTATGTCACAGCCTGAACTGATGATTGAGCACCTGGTGAAGGTGGGGGTGGCTGGCCCAGGAAGCACAGATGCAAGCAATTCACCTGTGCTTCCCATGTGACCAGAATGGGTGGACCCTGGGTCCGCCTCTCCCAGGGCTCATTTAAGGGCTTTGCCTCTGAAGGGAGAATGTCTCCTGAATGAAGGCTACTTCCTGAGAAGGGCTGTTCTGTAGTCAGAGGCCCTGTTACCAGTCAGGTGAGCCAACTTTTCCTATGTATGATTATTGATGTTCTTAATGACACTGCCTGGTATTGCGAAGAACTTAACGGAAACAATTTCATTGCTTTCAAGGACTTAGAATAAGGATAGATTCCTTAGGAGTTCTGGAGAGATGAGGGAGGTTCATGAGAAAGCAGAACAGGAAATCAGAAAAGATGGATGATTTCTGAGTGAATATTGGCAATCTTTGAAGACTCTGTTTTTAAAGCAAGTATATGCTAAAGAGCTACTCGAGAGCTCTTCTAAGGGTTATAGAAATTTATGGCAAGCATGTTTCCAACCTTTAAAGCATGAACATAGTGTGTACTAGCTCTTTGGATTAGGAGATACTCAGGATACATGACACTAGTAGCATTAATAATAGCTTTAAGTCGAACTACCTATTTATGATTTTTGATGCACCTAATCATCATGAACATAGCATTAATTAGTATCAAGGCCACGCTTTCTAGGGCATACAGAACAGTGGATGGCATTCATCTCCCAAGGAACCCATTCCTATTTTTAATTTAATAGCTAATATATATTGTAAAAAATACAAGAATAGATCTAAAATGTGGAATACTACTGAGAGCAATTATAAACTGCAATATCAGAGTATTTTCTCAAAGTATGTTTAGCAATAGGGAGGTTTTTCATGTCTGTGGTGCCTCCTAGACAGAAAAAAATGCGCTGTATGATACGAATCAAGGGAAAACAAGTTGGTGAAACAGGTTCATAAAAATGCACTCTAAACTTCCCAGATGATGTTTAATTCAGTTGTGTCAAACCCCAAATTCAGATCTCGTTATCATTTTTAATGAGGATAATGATCTCTGCTTTTAAGATCACACTAAGGTCTTAAAAATTGTTATATCTACTTAAAGCTTCTCCAACAGCTTAAGTGTTTGTAATACAGTAGATCAGTTTCTGGTACTTACTAAGCCCTTTGTTCTGGTGTTGCAAGGGTGGCTGGAAAGATCAGTGATCCTTGCTCTCTGCCCATAAAACTTTTTTTGTCATAATACAACACGTGCTCATTCTGGATTGCTTCCAAAACATCACATGGAAATGACAGTTCTGACTGTGTTAGCTAAGAGTTCAGTTTTGTTAGCTAAGAGTTTCAGTTCTTGTAAATTGAATTAGTTTGTGGTTGTCAGTTTTCCTTAAAGCAGTATTGTAGTTGTAGAGGCATTAGCAACTTTATGTGAACTTGTGATCTTAGGATCAAAAGGACTACATCAGTGCTTCAGTTCTTTAGGCATTCAGGACTCCTTTTTTGGCTCTCTTGTAATTTAAATAGAGCTCAAATGATTATATTTCATTTCAAATGTTGCAAAAGAGAAATATTCTATGTCAGACATCTTCTATGTTCAGATTTCTAGAGGCAAATGCCTTTTGAACACTGGGCGCCTACTAGAATTTTAATTGACACAAACCCTACTGCTTTGGTGAAAGTATGGCTATAACAGCAATGTAAATGCATATCTTTGTATCTGTATTAAATAAACGTGTACTGTTGAGATTCCAAGTAAAGGAAAACTGCTAACATGCCTGCTAGTGATGTGAGTGATCTACTTGTCAGTGCATAGTCTGCTCATGAAGTTGAACATGTGCTCTCCTACATTGATTTACATGGCTTGGTACATTTGGAATGTTATTTGCCTCAGTGAAGATGTCATTTCCCTGCTTTTTCTGTATTTCTATAGATAGATGATTATGGCTAGAGTTCTCTGTCTCTGTGGTGAATTGCTGCAATAGCATACTGTCTCTATGGTTTATTACGGAGCTCCTGCTGGGCCAACGCTTATCGTTAGCAATATTAAAATTCAGCCACGGCAAAAAGCTGTAGAAGAACAAATGTTTGATGAATTTTATAGGAGACCCTTATCCTGTCAAGCTCATTTAACTTGAGCAACTTTGTTATGAAAAGCACACGCTTACTCTAAGCAAGTGCCTGAAACTATTCTAGAAATACCATACTATCACAATTTAATGACTTTATTTTTCATAAATCATAATCGTTCTGACTGGATATTAGGAAAAATTTCTCTATGATGGAGATGATCAAACACTGGAATAGGCTTCCTAGTGAGATGGTTGATGCCTCAAGCCCTGTTAGTGTTCAAGAGGCAACTGGATGGTGTTTGAGGTCCCTTCCAATCCAAGCCATTCTGTGATTCTGTTCTGTGCTGTAGCTATGTTACTGTGCTAGCATAGTATATTGATATATGTAGTTGAATGCCACAGTAGATACTAAACTTGAAGAACCTTATATTAAAATCCAACTGTAATTTTTTTTTTTTCCGATACTTGTTTATGAACTGTTTCCTGGCTGGAGAAATGGAGCGTTATCAATGAATGTCTTCCACTCTTGTGAGCTATGGTGACTACTTGGAGAAGAGCTGGGCTGTGATTTTAGAATGGTGTTTGTCAACATTTTTATAGGACTTGTTAGTGACTCTTATTTATTTATTGGTAGAATGATTTTAGTGTTATCATGTACATGATGTTTACATTAGCAGCTGATTTTGATAGCAGTGTGACTATTGGGGTTTCTAAAATGCAAGTCTCTGCTTCAAATCATTCTTCCTTACACTGTTTCTTAAAAGTATGCTTTGCTTATCTGTTTATCTTCTATATTCAGAAAAAGTAAATCTGTGTAATTGAGTAATGTCACCGTGGTCAGCTGAAACGTACTTTGTTCACTTTTGTATCTTCTAGAAGTTATCTGGGTTGTACAGGTTCTTAAAATTGAATTTATGCTTACATGCGATGGTTGACTGAAGCTATAGTAAACTCAAGGCAAACTCCTGAGATATTACTGGTCAGGTTTCTGTTCACAGTGACCTGATTATTTGCCATGATGAAGCCTCACTTCTAAACTTTTACATGATTCTCTGTTATTATAAAGGTTTCATATCATGTCTGTTTCCTTGTTATTAACCTTATTTTTTCTTTTATTTCTCATCTCTCTTGTCCAGTTGATGCTTAAAAACGTAAATCATTAAAAAACCAAACCAAAAAAAACCCCATAATTAAATTCCCTGGGCAGCATAGGCATCAAAAGAATAAATACATTTTGGGCTTACAAATATTCTGCAGAAGATACTGCTTGTGTCCTAGAGGGAAATGTGCACAAAATCTGAAATAATTGGCAGTTGTATATTTTCCTCCCAGAGTTAGGGTCACCTGAGAAGTAGTGTTTGTTACTTCTTGTCTTCATTGTGAGAGTTAGTGGTATTTATTATTTTGAACACTGGCACTGGGTCAGAAGGCTCACCAAGCCACGCAGGTGTAGGCAAAACATACAGTAGAGACAACCTCTTAAAAGGTTCTTGAAGGACTGACATGAATTTCTAACAGGTATTCTATATGTAAAAATTTACTAAACAATTTGTATCATCTTTTTTCTTTTTTTTCCCCAGGTTACACCTAAACTTCTTTGTCTCTTCAGTGCTCCAGAGAGTTTTACCACTATTTGTCAAGCCTGAAGAAAGTGGAGTAAGACATTCTTATAATGATTAATTTATAAGCATTTTTTTCAGTATTTGTGTTGAGATATTAGTCAGTTCTCTGTTACCATACCTGATTTTTTTGAGTCTGATCCAATTTCCAGTGAAGACATTAGAATAATCTGGATGCGTTTTACAGGCCTTCAGCTAGCATCCTGCGTGTGTCAGAGAATCATAAGAAGAATAGGAGACTAGTATTTCATAAAATGTGTACATATATACTCACGTGTGTATAGTGAATTTTAGACCTGTAATCTGTTCCCAATGGTAAATTGTTAGTAATGTACGAGCAGGCACTGCCTCCAAAAAATTCCAGTTCCTGAGATATATTTCCTCGCTGTCTCCATGCTTCTACTTCTCTTCAGGCTTTGGTTACCATCGACAAACTTGTTCAAAAGCCCTTCCCAATTTAACCAGCCTTTTGGCAAAGATGATTCTTTTTCATTTAACAATAATGTCATTTCACATAACATCATGTTGTTTTAGATTCCACAATGACAAGGAGATAGTTCTGTTTCAGGCTACCTTCTGTGCCAACATCTAAAAATCATAATCTTGGCATTTAATTTTGTACTTAAATGAAATTTTGATGACTATATCCCAAGTAATAGTAAAACAAGTCAATTAACAGAATATGTGCAAAAAACCCTTAAATCTAGTAAAAATGCTACAAAGCAAAATATATTAGATTTCAATTACTGTTTTTAGTTATCTTCCTCAATATTCTCCTGATATAGTTCATTTGTTGATCATCATTGCCTTACTTGCCATCATATTTAGACATTTTTGCTTTGAGTCTTCCATCAGAAGATTGTGTATTGCTTTTAAACTTCAGAGTACATAAAAACCAATGGGTGCTGGGTAGGGAGAAGGAAGGAAAAAAATGGTGTGTTTTTCAGACTGTTTGTTAATGCTTGGGATCTTGGATTTTCTCCTTGACGTTTTCCATGTCTTTTTGTTTTGTCACTTGGCTGTAAATAACATACTTTCCTGGCCACTTAGAAAGGTAATGTTCTCCTCGCTTGTCTTGTACAATAGAGTTATCATTGAGCGGAGCATTCCTGGCAGCCTATTGAAGAGCTTTAAATTGAAACATCCTTTTAGTGCAGAGTAGTAATCAAAATGCTTGTGTGCTATATGGGAAAGGAGAAGTAACCGTTTTTCAAGTTTATGGCACAGAGTTTTTCCCATTGTTGTAAGAGTTCCATCATTAAAGAAGCCACCTTAAATTGCCACATAGATCCCAAAGCAGTTCTAAAAAATGTTTGCTTTAGGAGAGCAGTCTTTGGATCAGTTGTAATTGTAATTGTATTCTGGTGTCGTTAGTTCTCTGTGTGGATTTCGTCTGTGTGTTCTTCATCATCCAGAAAGTACATTCCATTTGAAGCATTTACTCCAAAGTCCTGGGGTGAAATATGTTATATGATTTTCTCTATCCTCTCCAGCAAGTGTGTGTTGTTAGAGCTTCGTGTTTTCTTCTCTGCAAATAAATACTTCCTGTTTGATTTTTAAAAAACTATAACACTGGTGGTACATATATTACAGTAACGTTGTGTTATATGTGCATGATATGTCATGATAGCAAACTATAAATTATATTAAGTTCTGTCTTTACAATATGAAGTGTTTTCTTACAAGAAAAAAAAATGCTTATGTTCTTTTGATAGAATTTTCAGGGATTTAAAAAGATATGACCTAGAAATAAAGGAGAATAACACAACGAGACTTCTCTTGCATTTATTTACCAGATGATTTTTCTGGTTGCAGGTCATGTATTTTGGGACTTTACTAATTGTTGAATTTGCCAGATTGTCTGTTTGGAAGTATTTCACATAAGTGATTACTTTTTTTTGAGCATAAAGTCTCTTAAATTGCTCATCTAGCTATTTATGATTTAAAATAGATTGCCGAGGTCCCAAGGCTTCTTGGGATTGTTGTGTATTTGGGATCGCTTGCTATGAGCTTTCCATAGGCCATGTCTTCTAGACTAGATCTCCAGGCTGGATAACTCACTTGGCATCTGATCTCCAGATTTCTTGACTGTGGGAGATCCCTAACGAGCTGTGATTGTCTGCACCTGCCACAACTTCTGAAATTAAGATCTATAGTCAGAATGTGGGTATTTTGTTCTAGAAATGTCATATTTCTGCAAAAAGTACAGATTTAAAAGTTTTTGTGGTTTTGTCCCTATTCAAACTTGAATTTTTCTTGAAAACAAAAATTTTTCAGAAACTGAAATTGCACTTCTTGACTACCTCTCAGTGTATACATTCCACCAATCATACACCTGGCATAGTAAAAGTGAAACAAAATTATACTTGTCTTTATAATTTAATGGCAAGATGTTGTCATTGAGTTCCTTTCATGCACGTTATGATTATACACTGTTCTTCAGCAAAACTTATGCTTCCTTAATTAGTTCCTGATTGGTTCTGCCCTTAGAAGATTTATCTTTTCCTCCTGCATAAGTACTAGCAGTCTTCTTCCAAACCATCAGCTTCCACTCTTCTTGACCAGCCAGCTTTTTTTGGCACTTTTTCTGCAGTTTGGCTGTTCATTTTCTTTTCTTTTTAACTTATAATTCGACTAAGTTTCTCCTTGGTGATGCTAGAAGGCCAACAGAGTGCAAGACAGAAGATCTGCTTTTAATTTTAATATGTCCTCCTCTAACAGCATTTACTGAAATCCTTTCTCACCCTTACTGTTGAAGAACACGACATGCTTACTCACTTTAAGGTATTAGAACACTATTGAGTTGCAAATAAAATTTAATATCTGATTTCCAGTGGAGGGACAATGCCAGTAAATTTGGTCAGCAAAATCAAACAGTTTGAGCCACAAGTGGCTCCAGTTCAGTCACTGAGAACAGATTCTTTTTCCTTGTTAATCTTTTGAGTGCCTTCTTACATGTGTGGGAAGTGTGGAAATGCTAGCAGGCTTCAAAACTAAAAGTCTGGGAACTAGTTTACATGTGCAAAATTCTTCTTTCCCACTGGCAGTGTCAGAAATGGCTGAGCTGATCAGGATGAAAGCATCAAAAATGAAAAAGAAAAGCTCAAGCCAAGAGAAAGAGAGATTCATAGAAGATGTCAACACAAATGGGTAAAGTTTGAGCCAGAAAAAGCAGGGTGTTAAAACAAGAGCAGTGCTGCAGTGTTAGTATTCAGTGCTACCTGTAACTCTGTGAATAACAGCACCAAATAATCATAATATTATTTTGTGTATTTTAAGTACTAGTGAGAATAAAGCTTTCTGCTATAATTTCTATTAATTCACACAAGCTTTCATAACCTAGCTATAGAACAAGTGAGGAGGAATTGCTCAGCTCCTTTCCTTTATTATGAGCTATGTTGTTTTGCTGGCGCTCAGAGGAGTTCTAATAATTATATCATCAGAAAAGAAAATCAATTTTATTGGTTGATTTATTTATTTTTCTTTTATATTTCACCTTTTAGGAGGCAATTATCTCTACTGCATAATTTCATATTTTTAAGCCAGCATGTAAATTAACTATAGAGATATGTAGATTCATTTTGGAACAGACTCAAGCTTATTCATTTGTCAGATGTGATTATAATGTATCTTAACAAGTTTAATAAAGTGTGCTGAAGTGGTGTCACTATGAAAGTATTCCCAGAGATGTCTGCATTGATGTGAAACAGTTCCCTGACTATTTTGATTTGATCAGAGCTATGCAGCTAGCTTCACATCAGGCATTTCCAGGCTTGATCACTCAGATTTCCATTAATTTTTCAAGCCTTTCTCTAAAATCTGCTTTATAATTTATTTAGTTGTTTCTTTGCTATAAAGAAAGCTGTTGGAAAATGAATGTCTTAGCTGCTTAAACATTTGGCTAGGTAAGGTTATTTACCAACTCACACAGGCAAATCCATGCAGTTAACTCATGGATGAAATCAGGCCTTTGAATGACAAATATCTCCATGGTCATTCATATGGACAACTGTGAGGTTGCCTACTCTTTTCTCAGGCAGAAAAACCAGACTAGTCCACATTAGTGTGGTCACTGGTTGAAAATATTGAAGAGAGCCTGGAGTGATTGAGTAAGAGAGTCCTTGGCTGGAGGGGAATGTTAGGGACATCCAGCTTTGTGTGTGGACCTAGGAGGTAGCTGGGTGGATTCAGTTACAAAAGAGATGGCTCTGGAAATCTCCATCGGGCGAAAGTGATGAGGTACTACAAATAGCAAGAGAATAAGTGTTTGCATGCAGATTTTTGTCAACTTCTGATAGTGATTTTGTTTTGGCTTTCCTATAATATGACAAGTCTACTTCATTCATCCTAAGGTAGCCTTTTTACAATGCAGTGCCTTTCATTAACACATTTTCACAGTTGTGCCACTGGTATCTGTGACAGACTCAGCTGGGGCTATGGCAGAGATGGCTGAGGACTGGCTGTGGCTCCACTCACAGGGGCTGCCTGCAGACCCATTGCCTTCCTATGGACACCTGGTGCAGTGGTGAAAGGAAAGGTAGCAGAGGTGGATGTGATTAGGAGGGCAGAAAAATCATAGGTGACTCTTTGTGTTATAAATTGGTAGACATGTTGGACAAGCTTGTCATATGAAAATGCCTTGGGAACTTACCACTGAAATTACATTGACAAATAGTACAATAAAATTATCTTGTAAGAAGATATTTACTGTCCAAAGAGACTACATCAGGTGGATTGGAGAGGAAGAATGTTACAAAACAGAATTTACAAGAGAGTGTGAGATGTGAAAGAGGAAGTTATTTTACCTTCCTGTATCTCATATTTCTGCCATGCACCCTCCCTTCCTTGTGCAATCTCATCTTCTGCTTATTCTGTGTGTAGAATTTTATGTGCAGTTAATTCTGTGGACTAGCGGCTAGGATTTTTTTGCAGTCTGCATGTATTTCCCAGAAGTGCTGGTATATGAAGATCTGGGAATAAGCCATTAAGATTTGTGAGCGACTTGTTCTTTCCTACAGGGTGTTGTAAATAACTTAAAATAATTTGGACTTAAGCAAAAAGGAATTAAGAAGTTGACTGGTGCTAATGAATACTAATGATTGTTGGAAGCATGATCAATGTGAAGCACATATTATTAGTGAAGGTGCCCTTCTTAAACTTCATTAATCACCAAGATACCTACAAAACAACAAATAATACCTTGTTACTTGATAACAGCTAAAGGAAGAGCTGGTTCGTAATAGGTGTTAAATTCTGCATTCCTGTCTCATACTGATGCAAAGCAAGTTTTCTTTGTTTGTGCTGGCATAAGTAAAAGATGTTTAGTGCCCTATTTAAGCATATGAATGAATCTGAATTGAATAAGTGACTAATCCTGTTCAAGTCAACTAGGCAACCTGAGAGTTTATAGTTAGCCATGTATTTAAATACAGGCCTCTACGGGCTTCTATACGAGCAGAGCAAGGCCATGACAGTGTATAGTCAATGGGACTGTGCCTTTTTGCAAATCCCATATCATACAAAGATACATCATCTTACTTTTCCCTAGTTAAACACAGTCAACATAACATGAATCTCTGAAGTTAAATGCTTGTTAAACATGTCTTCCAGCTTTAGCTGCTTTAATGACCATAGTGATATTGCTTGCTGTTATATGCCTATCTTACTATTTTTGTATAATCTACAGGGAGTTTTTGTGTATAAGCTTCACTTCTTTTGTTTCTTTCTCCTGCATGAATGAGATTATTTATTATTCAAGTTCTGTCTGAGCATCATTTTCCTTAATTTCCTCTTTCTCAATAGAAAGAAAAAAAAACAAACAAAACATACCCAAAAATGTGTATTTTCTTAAAAAGACTTTAAAGCTGTTCCAAATGACAAGAGGAGGAAAGTTTCTTTGGGTCTGAAACAAAAGAGTTTTTGCAGTTGGCAACTTGCCTTCACTTTCTAACAATGTCAATTTATCAAATGGAATACGTAACCTCTTCCTGCCATCCTTGCAACACATTTAGTGCCAGTGAAAGTGATCTTGTTATTAATGGGAATAGCTTTTTCATAGGACCATGTGTTTATCTTTGTTCTGGGCATGTATTGAGTTTGTGAGAACAAGATTGGGGTTAATAGATTTAGAAACAAAACCAAACAATTTATTGATAATTCGGGGCTACTATACAGGTGTGTATAAATAATGAACAGTAAAAAAGGTACAGCTATTGGTCTTCGTGATTGATTTTGTGCCTGAAGGGATAGTAATAAATGTACAGACATTATTTTACTTTTTCTTGCAGTCATTTCCCTACAGATGCGGTAACAGTATTAAAATCTTATAAAACAAACCTGTCACTGAGAATTGCACGCTTTTAACAAAATGCCATACTGAAAGCTTGTTGAATAGGTACCTGGATTCTACCATTGTCCTTCTGTTAATTTTTCAGATCACAAATTTTTAGTTTCCTTACTCTGCATCAGGTATTTCTCTCAACTAACTTTTTAAATGACAAAGCAAGGATTGCGCCAGGAAAGTTTTAGTTCCTTTTGATGTTCAAGTTATTTCAGAAGTATATTTGAAACTTAACACTTGATTTGTAGTAGTGGGCTATTGTCTTTTACTAATGACATGAATGAGAAAGTATGGATATATAGTGGAGCTGCTTTAACTTCTGTGTAGCAGTGCTTGAACTTAACAAAGCTAAGGAAGTGTTAGTTCTAAGGATCTATAAATAAAAGTTTAATTATTTCCATTCAGAATTTTTTCTATATTCCTGTATAGAGGAACCTTTTAGCACCGTCAAATCAGTTGCTTCCTTTTACAGTCTACAACTTGCAGTTAGCCCAGACTTGTTTTCCTTTCACAATTTACAGGGTTCTCTTACATTTCATTTCAAGAAAGCACATTCTTGCTCACCTCTTTATCTTCCTTGAAGGATCCTTCCTTGGCTTGAAGTTTCCTATCTAGTTCATTCATTTAAGTAACAAGCAGACCAACTGTTTCAAGCCTATGTTTTTTAATTTTTTTCAATATTGAGTAACTTGTTCCTTGAACAATTTACTCAGTATTTGATTTTCCTAGGAAGCTGCATTAGATCCCATTGATAATAACGTGCTGTGGAGAATTCTTTGAAGAAGTTTATCTTTCCCAAGCATGGTTCCTCTTTCTCCTGAACTTGTGCTTTTTGTTTCTTCTGAGCTTTCTTGTGCTCGCTTACTCTCTTCGCAAGCATACAGTAATATCGTATAGGAATGCAAAAGTTCTTAATTTGGAAATGTGAACTCCAAGAGAATTAGCTTTATACCATTTTGTAAAGAAAAAACACAGCTGTTTTGGTCATTTTCCAGATTTCCCCACGTAAATTTGATTTGATGCTGATAAAAGGAAGGGGTGAAAAGGCAAAGCAAAGGTTTGCCTGAGTCTGCATTTAATGGTATGCTTCACTGTAGGAATTCACTGGAGATACCTTTGCTGCATGGGTTCAGTGTAGACGGGCAGTAAAGGGAACCTGTCATGTGCCCCTCTTGTTCTCCTCTGTGCTCCTACTGGTTCTCTTCTTGCTGAGTAGCAATGATTAGCTTCAGACACAGCTTTGCTGCTTTGGGTATGGCAGCAGGGTAAATGCTTTTTGCTTCATCCCTTGGGATCATGGATTAGATGTGTGGTAAATTTACCCACTGTGTGAGCTGAAAATTTTATTTCCATAGCAATTTTATTTTCCTACCATGAGTGAGGATAGTGCTTGTGATTAACATGTGGATGTCATACTGTAAGGATCAGTTTCCCCTAGGAGATCATGCAGTGGAAGTTTCAAGGGTAGCTGTTCTATCAGAGAAGTAATGTGTACTTGCTTCCTGGCTGTCTGCTTTGGTCTCAGTTTCAAAAAGTAGCAGCTTCTGGAAGAAAACTTCCGTGTGAAAACTGTGATGTTTGTTCCCACTGGGTGGTACAGAGTTGCACCACTGCTGACTTTGGAGCCCAAATCTGAAGGCCAAAAGTTGTTTTCCGCATACAGAAATGTACATACTTGGGCCTGCTATCTGAGGTTCAGGAAGAGAGAAGTCTGAAGGTCTGTCAGTGCAGCTGTGAGGATTTGTGCAGCGTTTTTCACTGTGTGAGCAGGATATAAGAAGTGGGTTAGGCTGAAGCCAAATGTCTTTGGAAGAAGCTTTACCTGAGCATGGAATTCTTCACAGCTTTCAAAGGCCTCAGAAATGTTTAGGTCTCTGGTTTTAATTTATTCATAAAATTTAGATGGGGAAAATACATTTATACATTGTGGTTTTCTTAGTGAGCAGTTATTAAAAAAAAAAAAAAAAAAAAAGAGCAACTCAGAAATTACTGATTGTGTATTTACTGATGTAAGATTATTTCTATGAGTAAAACCCATGGTTGCTTTTACCAGAAGATGATAAAGCCTTATATAGTAATGTGAGTGTAAAAGAAAAGGAAATGGATTGGCAGTAGTTCACAACAGTTGGCTTTGGACAAGTTTCTTCCCAGCATTTTGGTCACTCATTATCACTCATTTGTTCAAATTATAAATATTATCATAATTCTATAGTTCATTTTAACCCTTTATATTATACAGTTATATTTTATGATTAAGTATTAATTTAATAACATGATTATGCTTATGTTGTAGAAGAGAATTAACATTGAGTTAATTGTGAAATATATCAGATGAAGCAATTTGAAGTAGTAAACTCTCACTTTTCCCAAACAAAATGTACCAAAAATTGTATTCCAATGTACTTCAGAATGAGAAAACTGGATAATCTCATGTATGAAATGAGACTTGTGGGGTCTGAAGTAGTTCACTGTCATTTATAAATAAATGAATAATGTTAGCTTTAACACTATTAATATTTTAGCAGATACTGATTACTCTAATGTCAGTGTTGCCTGTTACTAGAAATCAACATTTGGATGCCCTTCTATGTTAAGATGTTGATCTCTATATGCAGCTGCATGGTAAACGTGTTGGAGTGGAGGGGCTAAAAACTGCACCTCAAGGCTTTCTGTGGATGATTATAGGCTAATAAATAGATCTGTTGTTAGGATTACTACACAGTGACAAATGATTTCACAAACAGGAAGACAAGTAACTAGGTAAATATTAAAGCAAAAGAAAAAAAGCATACAAAAAACTACGTCCTACCTGTTTAATTTTGATGCAATAATTTTTGGAGTAACTTTAAGGTAACTAAAGGGCTGTGAAAGGGCTTAACCAAGCTACCAGTACTGTTTTGCCTGTGCTTATAATGTATTTTTCACACTATTTTTGCACTAAAGAGTGAGGAAATAGTCACTTGTAAGAAATAAAAACCCTCCCAGTAGACTGGAATGTTGAATTATGAATTATGTCATCTTTTTCCTGGGCAGTGGAAATAAATTCATTCTAAAGATGGATTTACTGTGTAAAAGATTGCTTCACAGCAATATGGAATAGTGTGTTTTGGGAGAGCGCAACTCTTAAAATATTATTCTACCCTGTATTCTGCTTTATTGTATTGCTCCTTGCCAAATCTCTTTCTCATTAGGCTGGTAGTTGTATTACTTAAGATACTGTCTTAAATGACATAACACAGAGCTACAGATTACGTAGGAAATTATTAGGAGATACAAGTTATTTCAAAACAAATGGAACTCTCTTATAGAAATTAGTGATTTTTTTGTTTGTTTTTTTGTTTCTCCCTGTTTATCCTGGTGCATTTCTGATATCCTTTTCAGCAGTTCATCACATCACCAAATTCAACCACATAACCTTGGTATTTGCAGTGTATTAACAGGAATGTTTTACATCATAATATCTGAAATAGAGGATAGCATTTCATAATCTGTTTTCCTCCCTTCCCATTGCCATTGTTCCTTATCAATCTGTTGCAGTTGCAGAGTGTAAGTCACACTATTGGAAGTTATTTATAGTGAACTTTGTGAAAGGTCAAATACCTTAGGCTGTTTAGATGTTTTCATTAACAATATTATTTCCTATTTTCATTCTGTTTGAAAATATGTCAAAACACTTTTTTTTTTTTTACAGCGTAATATTTAGAAAAGAAATAGGTAACTTTCTGATCTTTGCTTCTTAAAGTCTTTCATCACAGGAAGAAAACAGGCAACAGAACTAATTATTCCTTTTTACATCTTTCATCTGATTTTGTATTGAACAGTCCACACATGATAGATTTAGTCAACATTATTTATAAATGCTGAATTGATTAGTTGAGTTTGGAACTGGAATATCCCCAGGGTACTCAGATAAAGAAGAAACCTGTGAAGCTGGTATTAGAAGCTTAAGGAGAGCATTGGAAAGAACTTACTGCTTACAAACTTAGTACTGATATCAAATATATTGTAATTAGCAGAACTACCAAAATACTATTTCTCAGCTTATGTCATGGCTCTTTGAGGAATTTACTGCCTGACTTTGGGGTAGAAAGCCTCTGCACCACGATTCACAGCTCATAAACCATGTTTTTAATAGGTCCCAAATATT
Organism: Pavo muticus; assembly: GCA_016647715.1. Taxonomy (NCBI): domain Eukaryota; kingdom Metazoa; phylum Chordata; class Aves; order Galliformes; family Phasianidae; genus Pavo; species Pavo muticus. The sequence continues at coordinate 1,135,881 of JACDJE010000035.1, read as the reverse complement.
TTTGTTAAAACCAAACGCGATCCAGCCTGTCACAGCGAAGACTAAGGGCAGGAGAAAGGCTGAATGGAAAGGAGGAGTTAAGACATAAGCTCCACAGTAGCATGTAAACTGTATTTAGGTACCATATAATTGGACCAAAAGAAGAATGTGAGACAAATTCACTGGAGAATTTGGAGGAGAAAGTGAACCTGTATCTCTAGTTTTAATAATATTGAAAACAAATGCTGCCAAGGGCAGCGAACCGAAGGGCATGCTTGTTCTAGCTTTGCCATGTTCTGCTCTCACCAGCCCATGGATAAATGTGGAATACAGCGCTGCTCTGCACTGTCTCTTTCCACTCCTAGCTGTGTTTTTGACTGAAAGTAGCATCTGGCACAGTGTTTTATGCCAACATACCTTTCCAAACATTCCCTCTGGGGAGCATAGCAGGAGAGCACCTAAGCTGAAGATTGTGCAGGGAGTTTGTATAAGATGGTACCAACCTGCTCAGCTCTGATAAGACTGCTGTCCTTCTGGGCATGTGCAGAAGCATGCCTGTAACACTTGAAATACTGATGGAGAAAATGTATGTGTTTGCAGGGAGTAGACAATAATTTTGAGCATCACTGTTGTGAATTCAAGCACATAAATTCAACTTAGATCTTGCTTCTGGTGGGTATATCTCATTTTGAATCTGTATAGTCTCCTGTCTGCTAAGATTTAGGAAGGCACATTTGATGCTTCCAATTAAGGCTTTGCAAATGTGAAAATTCGGAGTGTGTTCCCAAAAGGATTTAAAGAAGTAGTGGTAGGAATTTTATGAGGATGAGTAAATAAATTGTACGTAGTGGTGGAGGAGCTGCTTAGGACTGGTTGGGGTGACATGAAAAACTGCTGGCAGATGTCTGTCCAAATTCCAGATGTCTCTGACTCCAAATCATCTGACTTGGATCAACAAGATGTTCAATTTTCTGAGGAATTCTCTTCCCAAGGATTCTTGTTCTTCATTGTATTTTGGTTGTGTTGTCTTCTAAATACATTTGAAAACATCAGTGCAAGTTATTTTGGTTTAATATGGGATCAAATACATGAAAACATATTGTATTGAGTCTCTGAATGTGCTCCATGCGAGCTAAATGCTTTTAAGAGTATGAATAGATTTAGAGTCATACATGTGCTTCCTAAAAGCCTCTGAGATCTCTTCTGTCCAGTCAAACTCGTAGAGTCATAGAATCACTGAAAAACTTAGGTTGGAAGGGACTGTAAAAATCATCTAGTGCCAACTCCTCTGCTGTGGATAGGGTCACCAACCCCTAGATCAGGATGCCCAGAGCCTCCAGAGATGGGGCACCCACAGCTTTTCTGGGGAACTTGATCCAGTGCCTCACCACCCTCTGAGTTAAAAAAAATTTTTGCCTTACGTCTAATCTAAATCTCCCCTCTTCTAGTTTGAAGCCATTCTCCCTGGTCCTATCACTATGAGAACATGTAAAAAGTTGGTCCTCTTCCTGCCTGTAAGCTTCCTTCAAGTACTGGAAGGCTGCAATGAGATCTCCCCAGAGCTGCCTTTTCTCTCCAGGCTGAACAAGCCTACCTCCCCCAACCTGTCTTTGTTAGAGAGGCGCGCCAGCCCTCTGTACATCTTTGTAGCCCACCTCTGGATTCTCTCCAGCACCTCTGCATCATTCTTGTGCTGAGAACCCCAGACCTGGACACAGTACTCCAGATGTGGCCCCACAAATAGAGTAGAGGACAATCCCCTCCCTCTCCCTGCTGGCCACCTTTCTTTTTGCAGCCCAGGTACTGCAAGCACATGCTGCTGGCGCAGCATGTTCTTCCGGACTGCAAGCACATGCTGCTGGCGCATGTCCAGCCTTTTGATCTACGACAAACCTCTAGTGCTTATCCACAGGGCTGCTCTCAAGTTCTTCTCTCAGTCTGTGGACATATCTGAGAATGCCCTTATGCAAGCATGACACCTTGCACTTGGCCATGTTGGATTTCACACTGAGCCTGCTTTTTGAGCCTGCCCAGGTCCCTCTGGATGACATCCCTTCCTTCTGCACCACTCAGCTTGGTGTCATCAGCAAGCTTGCTGAGAGTACACTTTGTCCCACTACATCACTGATAAACGTTTAGAAGAGCACCAGCCCCAAGACAGACCCCTGGGGGATGTCACACGTGACTAGCTTCCCCTCTTGAGGTCTTAGTTAATGCTTCAGCCATCTTCTGCTACTTTTATGTGAGTCAAACTCTGATCACCGTGCTTGTTTAGAAATTGTTTATTTTTCATTTGCCTATTCCTTTACAATTACTTAATTAAAAGGTCTCTCAAGAAAGCACATTGCTACAGTGCCACATTGCACTGCTTTTGTCAAGGTATATGCAACTGCTTCTGTAGTAATTGTCTTGGGATTTAGGAGAACTCTGCAAACAGGGTTACTACTCTGCCTTTGAGTATTCCGCATACTATAAAAAGATTGCCATTCAGCCTGTAATAGGTTAGAAGTCTGGTTTATACTTCTATGAACACTAACATAACTGAAGTAAATCTCACAGTGCAATTTATATCAATTGTTACTGTTAATTTATTATTAGATGCTAATAAATCAATCTTAAGTTTTATAAAAGAACTGTAAATTGATTCTATAATTTGGGCACACTGAAGTTATTACTGCATAAGACCTTATTAAAACATTTGAACGCTGCTTGCCTGTTCAAATGCACTGCAATGGTCTCATAGTCTCAATGGCTTTTATCTATGTACTACTGCAACACTATAATGATTTTCTTTATAATACGAAAATTCTGATGATTATTGTACATTTTATCTTTAATTGTAAGCTATATTTGCATAGCTTTATTAAGCCCCTTTTTGTTTGTTTTTCATGGTGCTTAAGGGAATCCTTTCTTGACTATTCAAAGTATTTGTGTTATGTCCATTTCTGCTTGCCATTCCTGTTAAAATAGACACCAGTGACTGTAGGCACCAGGAAAACCTTTGTTTCTTCTTGTCAGATTGCAGGGGAAACAAGAAGTGCTCCAATTTTCTTTTGAAATTCTTTGAATCTGTTCTGGGGCAAAAAAATACAAATTTGGAGAAAATGCCTCAGCATTATATTCAACGAGGCAACTTTTTTTCACGGTGTGTTGAAATGTCATCACGGGTGTAAAACACAAAATAATGAAGTGGGAGCAAATACCTCGCACAGCAGAGATGTAAAAAGGTGAATTTAACACCTAACAGGTGTTAAGAGATATAAATAACGAATGTCTCAGCAGTAATTTAATCCTTTGTCAATCAAAGCATTCACTACTGAGAAAACATCTCTCTGAGAATGCTGTGTTTAATGGAAATACTTCTTAGCTGGAGAGGCAGAGTGTAATTTTACTAGTGTGACACAGAGCATGATGCATTTTCAAACTGCCTGGGAACTCTCAGATATGAAAAAGAAGTTTATTGCAGATAGTCATAATATTTTCTTGTTATTCAAAAAAGCTGTACAAATAAAACAGAGGCAAATATGGAAAAAAAAAAAAAAAAAGCTTTTTTATTCAATATCTACATAACATTTGAGTGTGGACTAGTGTGGTCTCCCTGTACAATTCTCAGAAAAGCACTGTAAAATTATATGGAAAATAAAATCATTAAAGTATGGGCAAAGAGACCAATAAGATATTTAATAGTTCTTTGTTACGGGCTGCAGTCTGATATCCACACTGGCAGACTTGGTTAAAAATAAACTGAGTTTTAGGTAGGTGTGGGACAGGAAGGGACGCTGTGTGTCACATGCCTGTGTGGCTATGTTGGCTGCAGTGAGGGACTGTGGCAGTTGCAGCCTTCAGTCAGCTGTGTGTGTGCTTCGCTTGGAGCTCATACGCAGTCACAGGCTAGCGACAGATGTCCTCTTCTGCATCTTGTTTTGCCTATGGAAGCAATTATCATCTGTAAGCGATGCCTGCTCCCTGCTGCTCGCCCTGTAGGGTCTTCTCCCCTACCAGCACAATTGCTCTTTTGAAAGCTCTTTGACCCATTTCAGTCAGAAAGCTGGATTCAAAGAGATTCACTACAGAAATTGTCTGAAATGTTCCTGCTCATTCTGACTGAAAGAAGGTAAGAATGTCACTGACAAAACTAGCTTTGCGAGGAGAAAGCAGGAACAGTCACAAGAAACTCAGCAATGGCTTTTCTTCTGTCATATCTGGGTCTGAAAGAGAACTTGTGTCCTTATCCCCTTGACAGAGCGGTCTGTGCTACGGCTGACAGCCCGCAGAGCTCTCTCTGCTTCTCGACACAGCCACTGGTGTGGCCGGGCCACCCTGCTGACCTCGGGCCCAGTGAGCTTTGCAGCACTGCTGCTGGCACAGAGTGCCAGCCGGGTCTGGAGAGCAGGCCCTGAGTTGCCCTTTTCCTCCAGCGGATGTAATTAAGTACAGTTCAGCAGGTTAATTCCCACACTTAAGCGCATTTATGTTGAAGATTAGCGTAAAATATATATGGGCATTGTTTTGTCGTAAATGACTGCTTCTGAAGCAGTTCACAGTAATAGTGATTGTATCTAAAGTAGAAATAATGTTTTAGAAACCTCTAAACAAAGTTAAGTTTTCTGTATTGATATGGACAGTCACTTGTTTTTGTTGACTTAGAGGCTCGGCATCCCAGAAGGAAACAAATTAACAAAAGAGCACAATATAGTTCATTTTTGTTTCAGGTTGAGGGACAAAGTGTTAAAAACTCAAAGAATGTGTTCATAATGTAGTAGGAAGACACAAAGATAGCTTCTTTCTTTTTCATTTATTCTTCTTAGTAATACAGAGCACAGAACAAATAAAGACTGTATATTGCATACATGTTTTAGGCTCTCAAAACCAGTGTTGCGTTTTCATGTCCCCAGTTTGCCAGGGGAGATGTATTTATTATCTAAGTGCAGTGTCACTCGGTAGATATCCTGCTGACTTCATTTACGGTAAGCGGTTCGTCAAAAGCACAGACAACTCTTCCTTTCCATCTGCCGTTCAGTTAAATTCATATTACATTCAGTTGGTATTTATATAAATTGCTGCTAAGTTCTTTATCTTTGCTTCTGATGGTTAACTGTTTGGTTTTCAAGATCCCTTCTCCAAAATTAACAGTGAGCGCTCATGCTGTTTTCAATTATTACAATTCATTCTGCTTGCTTTGTAAAGAATACTTTTTTTTGTGCACTAAAAATAAGTCTTCCTTAATAGAAGTGGAATCCCAGTGGAATAGTTTTTGTCTGATACTGCCTGTAGTGTGGGTACCCTTGGGCTTGCTCCCTTTTTCTTTGCAACCAGCTCCTACTGAGTTCAAAGGGAGTGGGATTGGAGTATGGGTGGAACAGAGAACTGACTTCCTAGAATAGCCCCTACTGGGAGCCTCTGCCTCTGAGTTACCATTGCAATCACAGGTCAAGTGGAGCTGAGCACATCTGGCGTTGTGCAGCTGAAGAGATGCAAAATAGTGACTGGTGAGAGCTCTGGTGGCTCATTGTATTGATTGTAGGACTTGATTGCCCAAGCTGCTCACTTTGCATTTCGATAGGGGAAGAGGTATTTTGTGGTAGCAGGTTGCGAGCATGATAGCATCTTAACAGTAAAGTGGTTTGAGAGCTTGCTTATTGTATTTAATAGCCTAGTGGATGCATAAGATTTTGAGTCCCAAGGATAGGAATGTGTGTTTTTCTCCTATTTATTTAGTTTGTGGTTCTGTGTGGGGTTTGTTTTTTTTTTGACTGTAGAGGCTGGCTTGGCCCACTTCTATTGCATGCATGAAGCTGACTTAATTTTTTTAAGTGGTGGGAATAGTACAACAGCCCCAGTCAGAAAATAGGAATGGCTCTCTAGCTGCAATCACTATTTATGTTTGCGTAGGAAGTGTATGTGACCCTGGTATGGAATGCATTGTGGTCAATAACTTGCACTTATTGCAAGTTATACACATGCAGGCTGTCAAGGGTGACACACTTATCTAACGCTTTCTGACAGATTCAGTGCAGTTCTTAGCTGGCAGACGCGCTGTTTGGACCAAATGTTCGAACACCAACGCCTTAGGCAAAGAGCCAGTAACTGTTTGTCATGCAAATATAAATAACTGATACCACAGCAGCGGTGGCTTGCTGCAGAAAAGCCTGCTTTCTGGTGGAAACACAGTCCACTGTTTGTATTTGAAGAACAGAGAATGGAATATATACATATTTATTTTTAATAACATATCCAAGTGGCAGAGAACAATTAGTAATATTCCCATAAATTCTGTAATATTTAAATACACTACATATCCTTGGAATCTTTGAAGCTGCCATTCCTTCTGTGTTGGAACAGTGTGTGGCAGAGTTTGGACCTTTCTCAGAACAGGAACATAAGCTCTGCTGTGCTTTAATCCTCCTTCCTGTCCCAACAGAGAGCACGTGCACACATGGGCATAGCTCTTATGTACTTGCCTTCCTCCTCTTCTTAGTGAAAAACCTAACAGTGCCTGGCTATATTTGTTTACTTGGCTTAGAACTCTGCTAGCAACATTCTGGCGGAAATAAATACTTTTCGGTGTAATAGCTCTGCTTGTAATAACAGTTAATAAGCTTATGGCCTCCAACTTTAAATCTATTCTTAATTCATTTGTGCTCATGTCCTAATCAATAGAGGCAATTCTGCAGTGAACTTCAGCAGCTGTTTGAAAGCAGATCTGCTACAGTAAGGTCTTTAGGACAAAAGTGGAGATGCAAAATGAGGTCTTTCTGGAAAGACAAATGGTAATGCCTGGCTGAAATTGAATTTGGATTGGTGAACTGTAATGGGACCTTTTCTTATCATGAGAATCAGTTTCTTGATTTTCCCAGATGTGTCAAGAAGCAGGATCCCAACCTTTGTGCTCTGAACAGATGTTGAGGAAAAGGAGTGCAACACCTGATTCAGATACTGACTGCTTTTGAACAACTTGTCCTCCATATGTGTGGTGTAATACTATTTTCTTAAATTTTGGCTCTCAGTAATTATGTATCTTCTGTCTTAATTTCTTCAAGTATATTATTAAGTCTCTTTTTTTTCCCCTTCTCCACGGTCCTAAAATATAAATAAATGCTTCAGTATCTGGAAAACCGAGTTTGATAATGCAAGTTCTACCTCTGCTTTCAGAAAACAATTCCTTATTCTTCTGTTTTGCTATAAACAAGGACAAATTCTTATGCTCCCTTAAAGTCTCAGTCATATGTCAGTCACACCGTATAAGTGTCTTTTTTTTTCTCTTACATTAGTGGCAAGAAAAAAATGTCAGAGCTCGTGATTTCCTTCATCTTTTTACTTGTTTCAAGTCTTGGAGTCGTGATGCATAAACATATAGGACTTTGTTATCCTGCTGCAAAGCTGATGCAAGAGTGTAATTAACTTGGACAGTGACATCTCTGGGTAACCCATCTAGTCAGTGCTTCAGCTCTTTGTTCTCTGGAAGCGTTAAAGCTGTTGTTTTATTTCACTTTATCTCTTTGGTATTACTCTGCATCTTTCAATCCACCTTCAGTGTTCTTTTTTCTGCAATGCGTTTCAGAAAAATGAGAAGCTACCCCACCATAAATAAAAGTGATAGAAGTATGTAGGAAGTGAATAAATAAGTTATTTGGCATCATTCTTAAATCTTATAATCTCACAGTCTTGGCTCTTCATTAAGACAGATGCATTAAACATCTGCCCTGGTCATCATTCACTGCCAGAACTGTGGCTACTCCAAACAGCTGAAAAGCCCAGTTTTCTAATTGAGGAGGGAGTTACTAACGATCATTCTGACAGTAGCAGTTTCATGGATCTCAGTTACTGAAGAAAAAACAAAACACCGTTGCAAGTAAGTACATTAAATAATGTAACCCAGGATTTCACATCATTCAAACTAGCAGATGTTTTGAAATTAGTGCTTTGTTTGAGGTTTTGTAATCTGCTTGGAAGATGAGGTGATTGTCCCTTTCTACTCTGCCCTCGTGGGGCTTCGTCTGGAGCACTGTGTTGTAGCCAGACTTTATATTGCAAGTGGCACAGTAAGAATTGTGCTTAAGAGAAATGCTGCAGATTCAGTTCTATTGTCTGATATTTTCTGTTTAGGCAAGAGCTGTTCTATCATAGGTAGCAGTAACACAGCACATGGTTCAGCTGCCTCTGCAGGGTTAATCCCCTGTTTGTTTGGAGAGGACAGCGTTAAGGTCACTGTCAGCCTTCACATTCTTAGTGTAGTCCCTCTTTTGCTATTGGTACGTTAAGCAAAACAATTAACAGCTATCATGGAATTCCTTCGTTAGCAGAGAAGCATGTTCAGGCACATTAATTTGTTTTGATTTGTTGTTTCATATGGGATATGCTTTTGGAAATACAAATATACACAATCTCATTTGCAGTTCTCCTTCACAAGAAGCACATATGTGTACACAATCCCATACTTGCTGCTTGTGGCAGTATCAACAGATGTTTGCCAAACATCTAAGTGAAATCTGCTAAGATTTATGGAGGTCCTTAGTTTGTTGGAAGATTTATTCTGCAGTCTTGATCTCCCCCAAGACATTTCCATCTCTTGGATAAAAATTTTCTATGTTACGCTGTTGCTTTCTGATATGCTCACTGATTAGAGCAGAAATGTTCATAGTAAATAAGTTATTCCAAAATCAAGTAGGGGCTTTGTCTTATGCTTTTAATGCATTTTTGCTAAGCAAAAACAATGCTGTAAGTCATTCTGTGACTTATTTTCAAGATAAAGGGAACACTATGAAATTTCAAAGAGTTCAAGAACTCAAGAGGGTATTTGAGAGTCATATTTGGGCTCTGTGCTTGATGTCTGGTAACAGGTGGCAACTCTATTGTGGAGTAATTAACTGGGATAGGCAGCTGAAATCAGAAACAAAGCTGATACTGAAGAGTTGGTGCACTGTAGGCTACTCCTCATCTTGTTGAAGAGGTTAGAGAATAGTAAAATTATATAATAGTTATAATTGCAGTATGTTCTGCCTTTGTGGAAAGTGAATCCTTTCTGTATATACTGAATATACAGTATATGAATTCTGAAACAAGCTAGAAAATTGGAATTGCCTTCAAGGCAAGCCATTCTTACTCTTGCTGATCTGTGTAAGAAAGAATTTACTTGGGGAATATTGCCAAAGCATATTGCAAAACGAGATGCAGTCCAATAGCATGTGTCTTTCAGATGGAATGTGGATCATTTAGAGCTATAAAACAAAGAGACAATCAAGAAGTGGCTTCTTAATAATTTCCCAATGTGTGAAAAAAAAAAAATCCTTAAAAATAGAGGAAATTGGTATTGTTTGTGGAAGCACACTTTTATTAATGTTAAATATAGCAAAAATAAAACAGTGCACAACCTAGGAGGTATTATTAATGTTTTGCATGTGAATGAGCTATATATGCACATGTAGCTGTTTGTGCACATGTATGTAATACGTAGCAACAGTTACTAATTGGTTATTCTAAGCAGGTGCTGAGGATAGGTGTCTTTGGACTGTGAAGCTTTGTTCCACTTTCAGCTGGGAGAGAGATGATTTTCTTTAATGTGTGTGGTACAATGCTATGTTCTGGCTCAAGTTGAAAAACCATGTTGATAACACACTGATGTTTTAGTTATTGCTGAGCAGTGCTGTATGGAGCCAAGGGCACTTCAGTTTCTCAGCTTCTTGTACTCTCCTGCCAGCAAGGGCTAAGGGGACAGAAGCAGGACAGCTGACTTAAACTGGCCAAAGGGATATTCCATGCCACATGGCATCATGTGGAAAAAAAAACAACTGAGGGGAGCAGACACTGCTCGGGGATTGGCTGGACATTTGTTGTTGGGTGGTGAGAAATTGCTTTGTACACTTGCTTTGTGTATATGTCCACGTGTATACAGCAAAAGTTATTTCTCACAAGTTATTTCCTCTCCTCTCCCCAGCTGGCTGCACTTTTCATGACTAGTTCTTGCTCAGCTGTTATTCTTCATAACAGAATTCAGATACCATAGAACACTAAAGATGTAACCTTAGATATTGTTTGAAACAACTTTCCTACTTCTACATTCATTTCTTTTTTTATTCAGAGCTTGTGAGCAGAATTAAGTATTGTTACAAGAGGCTTCCTGGACAAATATTTTATCTTCTAAAGATGAATTATGGAAATGTTTGCCAAGCCGTCATATTTGCTGTTGCCTATAGATCAATTTCTCATAGACTAATTTGGACCCTAAAGCCTTTCTCTGCAAAACATCACAGTGTAGAAAATGCCAAACCAAAATAAGCTGTTTAAAGTAGCTGTTTAGAGAATTGTACTTTCAATAAGTGCAATCATCTATATTTAATGTTATTTGTACCTCAATACAAAGCTGAAAATTAAACTATAAAAAGCATACGGCAGGCAATATACAAAAACCTAGCATCATAACAAAACAACTCTCAGTAGAAGTGTAATCCTACACTTTCATGTCAAGCTTTTTCTGTGCGTAGCATCTGATTCACTTTTGTCAGGAAGAATTTCTTTTCAGCATTCAGGCATCGTGGCTATATAGAACAAAGCTCACAGCAATGGATGGTAGAAAGGATGCATGCACTTGTGAAAAAACTGTGTATTAGAATTCAGTAGAGTTAAAAAGAACAATAGTGTGTGGAAGCCCAGAAAGAAATGAAAATGCTTTATTTTACTGCAGATTCCTTTTACATTTTTGGAGGCCCTAGTACAAGCTTTCTTTGACTGACTCCCTGCCTGAGATTGGATTCTAGTTTTTTGATGCATTTGCATCTCTGTCATTAATATCAGCAAGTGCCTGTGATGGTTATGAAAGATTTGCGATAGTACTTTAAGTAGTATTTCAGAAAAGTGACTGTGCTGCTTTTTTTTGTTTGATCCTATTGAAGTCTACTTTGTCCAAAATAAAAGAGAGAACGTATTATTGGTGTGATAATAACTAGGGGTAGGCATATTCACTTCTGATAATTGAAAGGCTTTTTTTTGGACACTTCTTGCAGAGAACCAAAAGTACACGAGGTTTGTTCTCATGTATTATGCTAAATTTTGAGCCCTCTGATCTCAGCAGAGAAATTCTCATTGTGTTTAGTGGATTATAGATGTAGCCTCTTAAAAAGAAGTCGCTTGTATTTTTTCTTCCTCTAAACTATTGTGTTTGGGCACGTAGTAGTTAGGGAAAATGCATGAAGAAATACCTCTTGCTCTTGTCATACAGACGTAGGGAAGATTTTCTTAACCTCTTTGCTTAGAAAATCACTTACCTGACATCTTTCAGACTGGAAAAATTATTTTTTTAATATTTATGGCAGTTAATATTGTTCAGCTCAGGTACACTGAATGTGTATCTATTTGAGTTTGATTAAAGATAAGTTCAAAGGTATCTCCTCCTCAATATCTAGAGTTAAAATCCTGTTTGATGTTAAGTGCTGCTGCGTATATGTACAAGTTACAGTTCTACTTTCAGTAAACAGAATATAGTAGCATGATTTAATTGGTAGGAGTGAAGCATAAGTATTTGGATATTTTCTCACTTTTCAGGCTTTGGCTTTTTTTCTCATTCCCTCTGTGCTTGTCTAGTATATCAACCCTCTAACATTTTGTCACAATTATACTTGTAGATCAAATATTGGTGGAGTTATGATGTTGCAGAGACTCAAAGAATGCTTCCAATAGATAACAGTGGTGCTTGTACATAAGAAGACAATAAAATAGGTGATAAAGCACAATTTATTTGCTTGGTGGTGTTGATTTCATGATTGGAATGTAAAGGAAAACAACATTTCGGGTTATTTTAGTTTCCTGCTCAGTAGAACATGGAACAAATCTTACCTAAAAAGGATAGGCTTATCTTTCTCATTCAGTCATCTTTGATGTGCTCTCAGGCAAGCAAACAAGGAAGGTCTGTGTTGTCTGAAAGTGTATAAACGTTCTCATTTGAACTGTTGAGAAAGTGATGCATGTTTGGTATTCAGAGCACTTGAACACTAATGTGCAACGAGTTCTTATTTTTCTTAAAATTCTGCTCAATTTTTTCAGAATTTGGAAGGAATTTTTTTGTGGTAATGGTTGTAGCTTTTTATGAAAGGAAACCTGGAAATAGCCTGAGTATACTTCAAAGACTTGCATTTGGTTGAAGTTGATGGCTCCTTATGTTGGACCAAATATCGTTCCGTTCTGTTTGGGAACTGCATTTGATTCAATATCATTCAGTACAAGGCAGCTAGTGTAGATTGCTTAATCATAAATCTTTAAACAGTACATGGGATTTAAGGTGATTTGTTGGCGCCTGTAAGCATCCTACATGCTAGCATATGTTGATACAGGTTGACTGAATTAAAGCCAGTGAATTTTATGTATTTAGTGTCCTAGCAGAATAATTCTTTATCTCAGTTCTGTTTGCAACCAAATCTAATTGCTAAGCCATGTGTAAATACTAATCCTCATCAAGAAGTGGCATTGAATATTATTGGTTGGAATGTACACAATGTGCTGTGAACCAATGCTGTGTAAGAACTTCAAAGCTGTGGCTTAAGAGGAAGAAGTATATTGAAGTTCCTTCCTCCAGAGAGGTACAGAAGTCAACCTTGCGTGATAGCAGTAATTTTATAGCATTAATGCCATCTTCTTTGTCATTAGACAAAATTGCAACTGTGAAACTGCTGTAATTATACTGATCCCGGATATGAGCAATAGCAGCTGAACAGCAAAAATGGTAGAGGATGGGAAGACTGATATTCCCCTTTTGTGGGTTGCTTCTCTTCTTTCCTTCGATACAGAGAAGGACTTTCTCTAGCTCATGCATAGAAAAAGAGGAATGCAATTTGAAAGGACTGGAAGAATCATGTTTCCCAGCTTCTTCCTAACAAATAAAGTAAAAGACTTTACAGCATTCCAACTGTGTTAATGAATGTATGTTTCAGGGTCATCTGCAAATGGGGAAACTGCCAACACAGGCTGCTTTGAGTCTCAGCAGATCAATGATATGCAGGGGAAAAAGGGTAATAAACATAGAAATTTCAAGGCTATTGTTGCAGTTAGCACTGTTGGAAGGCACGTACTGATCTGTGGAATATCATACATGGGTTTAGAAGGTAATATGATGACAGCTTCTTTCACTTCTAGGTAGGATGTTCATACAGATCTTAAGCAATTATAATACATCTGTTCTTGAGAGAGACTTTTTGACCACCAGGTATTCTCTCTTTCATCTGGAAATCTTGCTGCTTTCTACTTTTGCAAATTATATCTTCACATGTTCTTTCATTAGCATACCTTTCAGATTTTATAGGGATGGAAGAATTTACATGCAGGACTGGTTTACTTAGCCTGGATTTTTTCTAACAACAGGATGTAAATTATCAGTATGTTGTCCCTGAGCCATTGTGCTGGACTGGCACAAAGATTGCACATATCTAAATACATGATTTACACGTAAATTCTGAGAGAAGAATCATCCAAGTGCTTTGGGACTGCATGTTCATTCCAAACTTTTTTCTTCCTTTTCTGTTTCTGTGGTCTCTTTGCAGTTACTGTTGATCATCCCAGAGTTTTGACAGTAACTCAATTATCACAACTGCTTTACGTCTTGAAGAAGATGTAATGAAGAAGGTGATTTGTTCTTGTACTTAGCAAACAGAACAGTAGTTTATGTGACCATGAGCTTCACTGGAGCTTTTCCTTCTCATAGATCAGGTTCAGCATCAATGTACTGCCTTATAGTAATGTACTAGCTGAATATTGTTTTGTGGTAAAAGCATAAGGAACATAGAATTTTAACACTTTGCTTACAGAAACCTTCCTTTTATTTATCTGAATTAATTTTGAATCTTATGGCATTACATTTTATAAGCTGAGAACCTTACCCTACATAAAAGGACTCTCAGCTTTTTCCAGGTGCTCACATTCACTGATATACATGGACCAATATTAACATTTCCTTTGTGCTGTATTAAAAAGAAAAGCACTACCATCCTCAACAAGCTGTCTCCACCACAGGGAAGGAGTTCTTGTGAGACTGTTCCTGTTAGCACGTACCTTCCTTTGTGCCTATAGCGTGCACACCTACAGGTACAGGAAAATACAGCCCATATGCTTTGAAGTCTGATCACTGTCACTTTGTGCTTGACAGCTTGTGTCATAAGGCTGTAATTTAGAGTAATAGGTGCAGAAAGGTCTATTCTGATTTTTCTTCTCCTACCAGTCTGACCAACATCTGTTGCTGTTTGGTCACAGTTTTTTTTAAAGGTGAAAGACATTTTTATAAACTTCTTTTTCTCAAAGATGAGTTTTTAGGTCTGAAAACCATTCTTTGTGTTCTGGCAAGAGGAAAGATTTGTTTTTAGGGGAGGAATGGAGATAAGACTGTATGAATTTTTTACTTAACCCCTAAGGAGCTGAGTAGATTATTCTGCTAGTTTGATAAGGCTCTGACCTCTTTGAAGATGCTAGCATTAGAGAAGCCATTAGGATGGTAGTGTTTTAGAAATTCTGTATCAAAAGAGGATTCTTTCCCAAAAGAATTACAGAAATGTATTGTATGGGCTTAGCTTTGAAACCATACTTGTTTGAGTATCTTTAATAGAAACTCAGTTTTTCTCATGAACAAAGGTAGTAATTCTAACAAACTTTGTTCTATACTGTACCCAGACAAATAGATTAGAAATGTGGAGCATCCTATGTAGAGATGGGAACAGGTTTTTTTTTTTTACATCTATTTTCAAGATTCGATATGAATTATTTTAGAATATAATCTCATGACAACAGATTAAAATTATAGGAACCTAAGCAGATTTTGTTGATTATGTCATCCCTGTGAATCCCACAGTGAATGATCTCAAAGTCTGACGTATTATGCAAAAATAAATTAAGATACTAAAAAAAATCCTTATAGATGTCTGGAACAAAAAAAAAGAGATCCTGTTCTCTACTGATCTTGTTTGCTCAAGATAAACAAAGTTCCAGAGTACTCGTTGGATTTGTTTGTCTTAGCTGAACTTTACTGGCCTGTTTAACCTGCTCAAGAGTCATCCTGTTCTCCTCGTCCAGAATGCTGAATATTTTCTGGTTTTATTTAGGTACAAGGTAATAATGAAATGCTGATGCATGAGAGGATACTTTACATTCAGTTACCTAAATGTACCTTTGGTCTGGGATCTTTTAAGCCAATATTGTTAGTGAAGAAAAATCAAGCACAGGGGAAAAGTGGAAAATGCAAAGCTTTAAAGAAAAAAAAAAAAAAGGCATAGATAACAGGCATAATCCTGTTATTCCATTCAGCAGCTCACAGAATTGTCTTCATTGCTTCTGGCTTTTTAACTTTATCCTTCTAGTCATTAGCGATAGTGTTGGCAGCAATCGTTCTGTTGATATGATATTATATATGTTGGTTTATATACATTCAAAATTATATACGTATGTATATAGTTTAGACATATTAACGTGTATAAAAATGCAAAGGGGCAATTGAGAACCAGAGAGAAGCCTAAGTGGTGAACTGAAGGTTGAGATCATACAGTACATGTGTACCTGCCTCTGCGGTTGTTCCTCATAGCATAAGAGTGGCTTAAATTTGATTTTTCCACATACATAATAAATCCTACAGCATCATACAATAAGTGAAATAAAACACTTGAGCCAGACTTTGCACAAACCTCGCTTGTAAACAAGCTGTAATTTGGGCAAAATGAAGGCAGTGTTTTCTTCAGCTATTTTCCTCCTTTGCCTGCTTGTGACCTTGAAAGCATAAATGCATTTTTCTTGCTGTAATTCACCAGAGAAAGCAGAAGATTATTTATTGTTAAGGCCAAAAATGTGTGTAAACCTTCCTTAAATGTGTAATGATGATTTGAGAGGTGGGGAAATATTTTCTCATAAGTAAGAGGCAAAGGATAATATTTATAAATGAGTGCTGCAACAGCATATTGTATTCCTTTGCGGTGTGTCTTGTTGTTACTTCTTTTAAGGTGAAGTAAAACTAGAAAAATATATAGGATGCTGTTGTCTTACTTTTTTGGGTAACTAGTACAATAAAAACACTCATTTGGAAACTCTCCTGAACTTTAAGTTATGTTGTCTTACTAATTTTTTGGGTCATGCTGTTAAAAAGCTGTGTATAAGCACATATGAAGATGCATATAACCTTTACAGTGACATTAAAGAGTCTGCTGGCTCTCCAGCACTGCTAGTCTTTGCACTGAATAGGTCCCAAATATCTCCTGATTGCTTATGGGATTGTTGCAACTCAATACAGCAGCTTCAGTTTCAGAGGAAGAAAGGAATTAGTCTGTAAGTGGCAGCAGTGGATTTCTAGATGACACCTCCCTCATCCTTAAATTCAAAGAACAATATAAATTTGTAGATCAGTGTGAATTATTTGAGTTTATGTAATCTGAGGTAAAAGGGGAAAAAATATTTTCAAAATACATATTATCTACCCCAACTTCATCATCTTGAGGCGAGTAAAGAGCTGCCAACGAGAACACTATTCTGTATCAATGAGATACTAATTTTCCTTTAATCAATCTGCTGGCTTTTCAGTTTTCTACCAATTGATTTTTCTACAGCAACAAACTTCATACTACGCAGCTTGTCAGCTCTAAGGTCTCTTTTTCCTTCTATTGTTGGTTTTACCTAGGCTCCTCCACGTTGCTCAGGATGAAAACTAAATGGTGGCTGGCTTTTTATTCTTTTTCTGAAGCTTCAATTCTCCAGTAGTGTCTGAATGCATATTGTTCTTATGGACAATGATTTGGCAAAGATAGCTGAGAAGGCTTTTCGCACGTGATCTCATACCACTCCTGTGTATGTGTGCTTAAGGTAAAAATAATAATTACAACAAAAATCTGTTAAAATAGTGATTACCATAGAACTCAATCTCTTTAAAGGAAAGAACATGCTGTATATCCTGTCATTTCTTACCATGTTCTCAATACCAGACCGTTCCTGGGGACTGAAGTGTGTCAGCTTGTCCTCTGGAAAGCAAGACAGTACTACGTAGAGTAATTTTGAATCACAATCCAACTTTGTCTCTTGTAGTTTTCAGTTATGCCTCTTTATTCACAGACATATTTAACATTTTCTTATCATTCCCAAAGAAGATCTAAATGTATTGGAGAGATATAAATGAACATAGAATGTATACTTTTATAGGGGTTTTGAGCTTAATCTTACGTGAGCACTTCTCTGCTTTTCATTGAGACTCTGGATCTTTATAAGAAGCAGTGATAAAACCCAGCATTTTGTAGTTCTGGAAGCAGGGATGCCCAGAGTCTCACTTGGTGGTGGAAGAAGATGTTAAGGATAGCTCATTTTCTGGAGCCATCTTCAGTGCTTGTGAAGTCTGCATTACTTTAGATCTTTACTTGCAGTGTAGTGGGTAAAACACGAACCAAATATTTCTATTAATATAATACAGAATAAAGTCAGATTCTCTTAATTATGTAATTATGAGCTTTTTAATAACTAAATTAATATTAGTTTTTGATAGTTTTAGTTTGTTTTGCTCTGGTTCAAATTTCGTCATTTAAAAAAAAAGAAAAAACAAAATAAGAACAGCAAAAAAAAAAACAACCTGATTTTGGTATTTTGAGAGAGAAGGGGGAGAAAATGGAATTCGTGTATAACAAGAAAAAAGCAAGCATGTAG
This sequence comes from Pavo muticus, assembly GCA_016647715.1. Taxonomy (NCBI): domain Eukaryota; kingdom Metazoa; phylum Chordata; class Aves; order Galliformes; family Phasianidae; genus Pavo; species Pavo muticus. The sequence continues at coordinate 1,118,259 of JACDJE010000035.1, read as the reverse complement.
GAGACATTCCTTTGTTACTTTGAGTGAGACTACATTTTCACAGAGTACAACTTGCCAGCACAGGAGAATACATGAGCTTCTTGCTTCATTTCAGAAGTGAAATCTCATGAGAAATTTTCTTATTAATTAAAACATGTCTTTTTTCTGTGACTTGGCATCCAATTATAATCCACAAAAAGCCATCTTTGACCTATCTGAATATTGTGCTGCCTCTCAATCCCTTTTATTCCAGAGAACATCATCAGATTTGAGTCAAAAAGCACTAAATCACTTTTTGTAGGTAGTTCTCTTTGTCATTATTGTTCCCATATATTGCATTTGTGTATTTGGTGTACACTTTACTTTGGGAGGCATAAGTTAATGATCAGTCTTTTGTGTATGTACACGTATGTATATCGTATATATATTATTATGATTAGGGGCCTGGATCATCTCCCTTATGAGGCAAGGCTGAGAGACCTGGGACTATTCAGACTAGAGAAGACTGAGGGGTGGTGTTATCAGTGCTTATAAATATCTGAAGAGTGGGAGCCAAGTGGATAGGGCCAGGCTTCCTTCAGTGGTGTGCAGCGACAGAACGAGGGACAATAGGCACAAACTGGAACACTGGATGTTCCATAGGAACATGAGCAAAAATCTCTTGAGGGTGACAGGACACAGGAACAACTTGCCCGTAGAAGTTGTGGAGTCTCCATCTCTAGAGATACTCAAAACCCACCTGGATGCATTTCTGTGTAACCAACTCTAGGAACTTACTCTAGCAGGGAGGTTACACTAGGTGATCTCTTCCAACCCCTGTGATTCTGTGTCTTGTTCTCTGAAAGTCTGAATCTTTCCCATATTTACTTCTACTACAAAATGGAATTTCATGCTAGTCCTCCCTGAGAAGAAACTACCACCTGTGTTGAATGTATATGAACAAATATGGTATGAACAAATCAATTAAGATTTATTGAAGATTGTGTGCATTTCAACACATGGTTGTTTTTTTTTTTTTGTTAGCTACACTTTGAATTTGTAACTTAGATGTATAAACTTAGATGTATAAACTCTAGTTTACTTGGAAATGCTTAATTATGCAGGAAATTCTTAATTAAGAAAAATCTATGTGAATGAAGAGATACAAAATGGTCCTCTGTGCAAAAGCCGCCAGGAGAAGATAACAGAACAATCAGAAGTGTGTTTTCTCCATTTTTAATCCAATTCTGAATGGCATTAAATGACAATGGAGGAATCCCATGCAGGAGGTCACCCCGTAAGTGTTTTGTTTTGCCATGCTGGCTACAAGTCCATCAAAATATACAGTTGTTAGAACAGCTAATGGGTTCCTAATTAGAAATTAGCCAACTGTATTAATAATATATAATGTTTCCTTTCCCAAGTCTGTCAACCAAGAGGATGAAACCATTAACAGCTGACGGCCAGGCTGATTCGTGTGTATTTCAGTATGCAATTTTAAATGCTATTTATAATTTTTCTCATGATGGCCAAATAGTTTTGAGATTAGTTGTGGCATTTTTTCAATGAACTAGCCTTTTTTAATGACCCAGTTTGACTATTTGAGAGCTGAGAGTACTGATAGTACTGTTTGTTGTACAGCAGTTCTGTATAGATGTAGTTACTACAGTGCTAAAAGATTGTTTTCTTTTTACTTTTTTTGCATTAACGCAGGAGAGAATATGTTGCATTTATCAGGAGATGTGATGAAATCAGTAGGTGTCTATGTTTAGGTTGCTTGCTTCTTTTTGGTCAATACAATATGGCATTTGGTTGTGAAAAGTCTGAATTAATGAAAACTCACTGCAATTAAATAAAAGATGAGAATAGTAAAATGGGGACATTTCTTTAATATGCTTCTTGAAAATTTTGAAAGTTAGTTGTGTTGCATATCCCATTTGAGACAGCAGAAATGGGTACAGTCAGAGTAAACAAATGGCTAAATTACTTATCTACTTAATTTTACTTCTTTAGAGTAGTTTACTCTTATCACTACGTAAGTGAAAGTAGAGTTTGTATGACCATTGGGATATTAATATAAATTAGAGGAAAAAATGTTTTTTATCAGCCAGACTGGGTTCAACTTTGGATGTAGGAGAGACAGGGACATTTCAAAGCCTTGTTTAATTCTGCGTGTGTTAAACTACAGAAGATCCAAACTTGTGGTATAATTTTATACTTGCTCTATGCTGTAGAGATGATGTTGTCTTATTGTGTCTCTGACAAGCAAGAATGGACCACCCATTCTTGAGATGAGTGAAAGAGGTCCCAGGATACACTTGCTTCCAAAAGCATGCTGTTAAATAATTGTGACTTTTCTGTTTAGTTGCAGCAGATTAGCAGGATGCAGCTGAGGTAGCTTCCACTGATCCTACTGTAAATGGAGAGTAGCCAGTTTCAATTATTTGGGAAGCCATCATCACTATTTTGAGACCTTTTAGCCAGAGCACATACAAATATAGCGAGTTAAAACCAGCCTACCGGTCTGCTAATGAACAGCGTCTATAACTAAGTTGAAATTGCATTATAATGTTTTTCATTTGTTTCTCATGAAAAATACTATTTGAGAATGTCATTGAATTTCATAGAATAAGACCCTCATGTTAAAAAAAAAAAATAACTTGACAAAGCAGTGAGTTATTAAACCTATATGTACCATGTAGAAGTTAAACTGGTAAGGATGTTTTGGGGAATTTTCAGCTCTTCAACAAATACTATGAATCAAGGAAGGGAAAAGTGGGAAATACACATTTAGTTCAAAGGATTGATGCTTACAGTTTCTTTGTATCATGATATTTCCGAAGAACCACTTGCTTTATGGTATCACAACTAAGAATTGATTTAGACTTGTAGGTGAGCTTGGAAAAAAAATGCATGTGCTTTGCTCCCTTTTTTTTTTTTTTTTTTTAGCTTTAAAGGGAAATTAGGTGTTCCAAAGCTTGCTCTGACCTTTAATGAGTATTTTAGATTTCACTAAGGCCAAAACTGATTCTCTAATTCTTGCAAATAAATATTTTACTGTTGTCTTTTCCAAAATGTGTCCTCAGATAATGGAAGCAAAGCACTGGTATTCAATCACTGGAATTCATTTTATTTGTAAATATACATTTTCAGAGGAAAAACTGTCCAATGCACCTTTGAGACTGTTTTTTTTTTTCTTTCCCAAATATGAACAGTAAATCCTGATAGTGCCTAGAGCACTAAAAGCAAACAATAGAGGTCCCATCATTGCTGAGTTAGGGTACATTAATGTTGAATAAACTGTTAATGAGCAAAAAAATACTGAAGTGAGTACCTCATTAATCCTATTTTAAGTAACAGAAAGTAACCCTAACAGTGTGTTGAGTTATGCAGGGGTGATGGTAAGATTTTGTTGGTGAGGACAGCATGGTAAATACACCAAAAATCTGTTTATTTCTTTTTTGTAAGTAGATACTTTTGTGAAGTTATTAGTATGACCCAAAGGAGGGACAGAGTACTTTTTGCTCCTTCTAATATGAGCTTGTAGACATTCACAATTTCAGAGCTGAATGTTAATCATTTAAGCTTTAATCTGTAATTTTTACTAGGAAGAAAATGCTATCCTTTGGGTTCTGAGGGTATGAACCAAAGATCTCCAGTCTTTGTCTGGAGATCTGTACTTCGTCTGAAGAAGCTACACAGGAAATAATTGGTGCTATTGCTTATGTGTAGCCACAAAATAAAATTGGCTGGAGCAGGGGAAAGAATAGTTTCTGTACTTGAAAATATAAAACTACATACGTGGATAATTTTGCTAAAGTGTTTCTCAGCAAATTAAAAAAAAAAAAGATCAATTTTTCAATTTGCTTTTGAGGATAGCTAATGACCTTGTAGTGAAGCATAATGAAAAACCTGGCATGTAGCGACTGTTCTCTTCAGTTCTGTTCTAGCAGAGATGTGTTTATGAATGTCCCTGAATTTGAAACAGATCTGAATAATATTTAGGCAGTCACAGTACAAGCCTCATCTTGCTTACTGATGAACCCAGCTGAATTTTTATTTAATTTTTTTCACTGCTTGGTTAAAGCAACCTTTCTTCTTTCAGATTACTTCTGCTAGGTTTATTCCATAGGTCATTCAGTGGAACTTCCAGAAACTTTTCCAAAGGTCGCTCTTTAGGTAGCATTAGGCATAAGAAGAGAAAGAAACTAAATTGTACAATGTTAAATTATATTCTTAAATTTCTCAAGAAGCTGTCTTTTTCAGTTACCAGGATACAGCTATCAATGTGTAAACATAAGCTCTGGTGCATTGTTAACCCAACCTTGCAGAAGGCTCTCTCTAACCTAAAGATGCTATCAGCAAAGGTGTGAATGTGTCAGTTAAAATGAGATGAGTTGGTACTTCCCATGATCTGTTTGTTTTCAAAATTTTACAGTGTTAAGGAAAACTGTGTTAGATTTTAACTTGCAAATTGAGTAGGCCTTTATCTGCAATAAATCCATCATAAGGCACACCTATAATTTCATAAGAAGTAGAGCTATATATTGCAAGTACAGCTCAGTTAGACATATATGAATCTAAAAGCAGAAACAAATTTGAGTCACTGCAAACATGAACAAGTCATCCATATGTAATCTAACAAAATTCTATAAACTATAAGCTAAGCAATCTGGAAGGGGAAGACAAATAGGTTTGTGTATGGCACCTGTGAGTGGTAGCATTGAACATGATTTAAACCAGCAAATAATTTTTAATTAAAGAAAAAAAAAAAAAAAAAGGATTTTTATTTGAATTTACCCAAGGAAGATTTGATTGCTACCATTGACTTCAGAAAGCTTTGACTGAGAAACTTTGCTGAGGCTCTTTTTTGACCTGACAAATGGATATAGGTCACTGGTAAAGGACAAAAAGGCTCTTGCTTCAGCAGAAAATTGCAACCTAGAGAAGGAATGTGATGGAAAGTATTAATAATATTTCTTTGTTCTTACATAGCCTGAGTTTTCTCTAGTAGCCATTTATTCCCTTCCCAGTACTCAACCTGATTCAACTTCAGAACAGTACAAAGCCATTTTAATTAGTCTGTCCTTCTTCAAATATGCTGCTATGTGTTCTACCACTTGTCAGATTAACTCAGCAATAGACACTTGTGGAACTGTTGTAAAAAAGTGTATTGGAGGTAATAATTGCAGTTCTTTTCGGCAGTGATACCATTTTAGAAGCTATGGCTGTTTGAACCCAACCTTTGAACTGCATTTGCAATGATTACTGCTGATTCTGTGTTGGACCATATTTTACTGGAATATGTGCCTATGGATTTGTCTTCTCTTATTAGGTGGCAGCAACAGCAGCTTTTCCTGGACAACAAAGGGTCACTGACTCTAGGATAAATATTCAATGCCCAGACTTGGGTGTTTTTCAGCCTGCCCAGGAAAGGGCAGAAGCTAAGATGAAGGAATGCTAGATGGCAAGATCCAACCCCTGGACCACCAGCTAGCCTATAATCCACTCTGTAGATTTTGATTTTGAGTAACATAAGAAGCTGCATTTTAGTTGAGTTCCTGTAATCGTAGTAGAATGCTGTATGCCCTTATCAGTTTTTAAACTTCTCAAACATTCACTAAAAATTCTTCTCAATACTCTATTTTGTTCTTACACAGCAGCTCTGAGGCTCTCTGAGGTGTCCTTGTGGGATTTGACTTCCTTTTTTCCTCTTCCTGTAACAGAAATTCTCCCCACCCTTCACATCACCTTGCAGTGGCCTTCTTTTCCTCCCTAGTGCACTAGAAGAAATACCATTAGAAGCATGCAAAGCCTCTTTATTTTTTTATGAATCTTTCGAGCCTTTCACCTTTCTCTTGACCTAATAGCTTGTCAGCTGCACCTTCCTTTCTTTTTCTTTTACAGAATCTTTAGTATCATTCATTTTGAAAGAATAAGTAAGTTCACAGGGATACTAACCTGTCTGAACTGCAAGATCCCTGCCTCCACTTGCATAAAGCCATGTTAGTATTCCAGTGTGAAACACACTCAGTTTGGTTGCTTGCTAAATGTCTTCAAAGGGAATGGGAAGATGGGTGATGAGGGAAAGAATACATACATTTGTGCAGAGATATGCTCAGAGCACTGGCTGTGCGTGGGAAAGCTGTGCAGATTTAAAAGACTGCAGTTCGTGGACGCAGGAAATCTCAAAAAGCTGAAAACAGTGATGGAGAAAAGAATATAATGATCCTCGAAAGCATGTCTAAATTGTATACTTAACAAAGTAGTGTTTCAGTGAAATATAAATTATGGACTGAACATGTTTCAAAGTTGTGCACTGTGGTATTCAAACCAGGTAACAGGAATATTAATTTTAACTGCGGTAAAGATCTAAAATCCTGATTACCACATTTTCAGGGAAGAAAAACTGGAAGTAAAATCTCATGGGAGCAAGAGGACTCATCTCCCTGTCGAAGTGATTCTGCTTCAGGTTGGTACGTGTGGTGAGAATCTTGAGGTATTCCAGACTGGGAAAACTTATACAGGATCATGTCTTCAAGTGAGCTGTAGTCATGCTTGAATCAGAGATAATTGCCTGTCATCTCAACCAGTTTCTCTTCAGTATAAATCAGGTGTGCAGTGGTTAATCCTCACCAGAAATTCTGTTATGTGCATCGTTATTTGTTCTGGCAAATGCCTAACGTCTCTGGTCAGATTGAGCTCCAAAAATAATCACCTCATTGCTTGCTAATGTACGTGTGAAAAGCTTCCTGCTATTGCCTTTGGTAATCTTTAGTTCTTGCACTAAAGGCTTAAATACTCTCTTAGATCGTGAGGTCTAGTAGTATTCTCAGAATTGTTGCCCTTCCCTGAATCTCCCTGCATCCCACTGTACTTCTGGTATAGCTGTGAGCAGCACGACTCCTTTGAAAGTCCATCTTAGACTAAAAGCACAGAATAACATTTGCAGCATCTTGGCAGATTTCACGTTTTCAGTTTTAAGTTATTTCAAATCTTCGGGCAGACCATCACAGCACTTAAAAGCATAATTGTTTTGATTCTAATTATCTAGAAAGCATATCTGGTGGTTAGAAATGATGCAAAGCTGCTATCACATCAGTTTCTAGTGGTGGCTAGGCAGAAATGAGGAAAGAAGAGTGAGTAGTGCTGATTTTCACAGGTGTTAGTATCCCATATGCCATCCTTCTCCTTGTCTGTTGTTAACAGCCCACTTGCATTGCTCACTGGGGGAGTACACCTTCTTGGACTTTCCTTTTCTGGTAGATGTACTTGGGGAAGCATTTCTTATTCTTCTTTGCACTTCTTGCCAAGTCCAGTTCCAGTTGGGCCTTGGCCTTCTTGACCCCATCCCTGCACAGCCTAGCAGCATCCCTGTGCTGCTCTCAGATTACCTGTCCCTGCTTCCACTGTCTATGTGTTTTCTTTTTGCTCTCCATTTTGTCTAGCAGGTCTCAGTTCAGCCGTGCCTGTCTCTTGCCTTCCTTTCCTTACTTCCTACACTTGGGGATGGAGAGCTTTTGAGCACTAAGCAAAGCTTCCTCCAAAATCTGCTACCTGTTTTCTGTTTGTTAATCTTGGAGGATGGTTTCTCAGGGGGTTTTGTTGACTAACTCTTTGAAGAGCTAGAGGTTGACTTTTCTAAAATGTCGCATCCTAGTTTTACTTTGTCTGTCTTGCATCCCTCAGGAGCATGAACTCCACCATTACATGATCACTACAGCCCGCCCAGGCAGCCTCCAATCCTCAAGTCACCAATCAGTTTGCTTACACTGGTGAGCAAGAGGTCCAAGTATTGCATCATTCCTGGTGGGGCTGTCTATTACTTGTTTCAAGAAGTTGTGTTCAGTGCATTCTAGGAGCTTCCTGGATTGCCTGCAGCTCACTGGCCTACTTTTCCAGCAGCAGGTGTTGGGGTGGTTGAAGTCCCCTAGCAGGACGGGAACCTGACATTGCAATGCCTTCTGTAGCTGGAGTACGAAGGCTTCATGAGCAGACTCCGCTTGATTGGGTAGCCTGTAGTAGACACCAACCATAAGGCTCCCTTTGTTGCCTTGGTCTCTAACTCTCACCCATAAGCTTTGGACTTACTCGGGGCCATTCTTTGGGGACATCTCACTCTATTCCTTTCTTGATGTAGAGGGAAATGCCTCCTCCTCTCCTTCCTCACCTGTACAGCTTGCAGTTGTCAATAGCCACACTCCAGTTGTAGGCATCATCCCACCAGTTTTCAGTGATGGCAATTACATCATAGTTTTCTAGTAGTGTGGTGGCTAATGCTTGATACATACTAAGTTAGGCCGTGTTGTAGCTGTAAACTTGCCTCTTTTGTGCCTGATGCTGTAGACAGATCATGACCAAATGCATAAGAAAATGCCTAAGAATAACACTGAAGAAAAGAACCAGAATATTTTTCATACAGCCCTCTTTTTTTTTCTTTTCTTTTCTTTTTTTTTTTTTNACGTAGGGAAGATTTTCTTAACCTCTTTGCTTAGAAAATCACTTACCTGACATCTTTCAGACTGGAAAAATTATTTTTTTAATATTTATGGCAGTTAATATTGTTCAGCTCAGGTACACTGAATGTGTATCTATTTGAGTTTGATTAAAGATAAGTTCAAAGGTATCTCCTCCTCAATATCTAGAGTTAAAATCCTGTTTGATGTTAAGTGCTGCTGCGTATATGTACAAGTTACAGTTCTACTTTCAGTAAACAGAATATAGTAGCATGATTTAATTGGTAGGAGTGAAGCATAAGTATTTGGATATTTTCTCACTTTTCAGGCTTTGGCTTTTTTTCTCATTCCCTCTGTGCTTGTCTAGTATATCAACCCTCTAACATTTTGTCACAATTATACTTGTAGATCAAATATTGGTGGAGTTATGATGTTGCAGAGACTCAAAGAATGCTTCCAATAGATAACAGTGGTGCTTGTACATAAGAAGACAATAAAATAGGTGATAAAGCACAATTTATTTGCTTGGTGGTGTTGATTTCATGATTGGAATGTAAAGGAAAACAACATTTCGGGTTATTTTAGTTTCCTGCTCAGTAGAACATGGAACAAATCTTACCTAAAAAGGAAAGGCTTATCTTTCTCATTCAGTCATCTTTGATGTGCTCTCAGGCAAGCAAACAAGGAAGGTCTGTGTTGTCTGAAAGTGTATAAACGTTCTCATTTGAACTGTTGAGAAAGTGATGCATGTTTGGTATTCAGAGCACTTGAACACTAATGTGCAACGAGTTCTTATTTTTCTTAAAATTCTGCTCAATTTTTTCAGAATTTGGAAGGAATTTTTTTGTGGTAATGGTTGTAGCTTTTTATGAAAGGAAACCTGGAAATAGCCTGAGTATACTTCAAAGACTTGCATTTGGTTGAAGTTGATGGCTCCTTATGTTGGACCAAATATCGTTCCGTTCTGTTTGGGAACTGCATTTGATTCAATATCATTCAGTACAAGGCAGCTAGTGTAGATTGCTTAATCATAAATCTTTAAACAGTACATGGGATTTAAGGTGATTTGTTGGCGCCTGTAAGCATCCTACATGCTAGCATATGTTGATACAGGTTGACTGAATTAAAGCCAGTGAATTTTATGTATTTAGTGTCCTAGCAGAATAATTCTTTATCTCAGTTCTGTTTGCAACCAAATCTAATTGCTAAGCCATGTGTAAATACTAATCCTCATCAAGAAGTGGCATTGAATATTATTGGTTGGAATGTACACAATGTGCTGTGAACCAATGCTGTGTAAGAACTTCAAAGCTGTGGCTTAAGAGGAAGAAGTATATTGAAGTTCCTTCCTCCAGAGAGGTACAGAAGTCAACCTTGCGTGATAGCAGTAATTTTATAGCATTAATGCCATCTTCTTTGTCATTAGACAAAATTGCAACTGTGAAACTGCTGTAATTATACTGATCCCGGATATGAGCAATAGCAGCTGAACAGCAAAAATGGTAGAGGATGGGAAGACTGATATTCCCCTTTTGTGGGTTGCTTCTCTTCTTTCCTTCGATACAGAGAAGGACTTTCTCTAGCTCATGCATAGAAAAAGAGGAATGCAATTTGAAAGGACTGGAAGAATCATGTTTCCCAGCTTCTTCCTAACAAATAAAGTAAAAGACTTTACAGCATTCCAACTGTGTTAATGAATGTATGTTTCAGGGTCATCTGCAAATGGGGAAACTGCCAACACAGGCTGCTTTGAGTCTCAGCAGATCAATGATATGCAGGGGAAAAAGGGTAATAAACATAGAAATTTCAAGGCTATTGTTGCAGTTAGCACTGTTGGAAGGCACGTACTGATCTGTGGAATATCATACATGGGTTTAGAAGGTAATATGATGACAGCTTCTTTCACTTCTAGGTAGGATGTTCATACAGATCTTAAGCAATTATAATACATCTGTTCTTGAGAGAGACTTTTTGACCACCAGGTATCCTCCCTTTCATCTGGAAATCTTGCTGCTTTCTACTTTTGCAAATTATATCTTCACATGTTCTTTCATTAGCATACCTTTCAGATTTTATAGGGATGGAAGAATTTACATGCAGGACTGGTTTACTTAGCCTGGATTTTTTCTAACAACAGGATGTAAATTATCAGTATGTTGTCCCTGAGCCATTGTGCTGGACTGGCACAAAGATTGCACATATCTAAATACATGATTTACACGTAAATTCTGAGAGAAGAATCATCCAAGTGCTTTGGGACTGCATGTTCATTCCAAACTTTTTTCTTCCTTTTCTGTTTCTGTGGTCTCTTTGCAGTTACTGTTGATCATCCCAGAGTTTTGACAGTAACTCAATTATCACAACTGCTTTACGTCTTGAAGAAGATGTAATGAAGAAGGTGATTTGTTCTTGTACTTAGCAAACAGAACAGTAGTTTATGTGACCATGAGCTTCACTGGAGCTTTTCCTTCCCATAGATCAGGTTCAGCATCAATGTACTGCCTTATAGTAATGTACTAGCTGAATATTGTTTTGTGGTAAAAGCATAAGGAACATAGAATTTTAACACTTTGCTTACAGAAACCTTCCTTTTATTTATCTGAATTAATTTTGAATCTTATGGCATTACATTTTATAAGCTGAGAACCTTACCCTACATAAAAGGACTCTCAGCTTTTTCCAGGTGCGCACATTCACTGATATACATGGACCAATATTAACATTTCCTTTGTGCTGTATTAAAAAGAAAAGCACTACCATCCTCAACAAGCTGTCTCCACCACAGGGAAGGAGTTCTTGTGAGACTGTTCCTGTTAGCACGTACCTTCCTTTGTGCCTATAGCGTGCACACCTACAGGTACAGGAAAATACAGCCCATATGCTTTGAAGTCTGATCACTGTCACTTTGTGCTTGACAGCTTGTGTCATAAGGCTGTAATTTAGAGTAATAGGTGCAGAAAGGTCTATTCTGATTTTTCTTCTCCTACCAGTCTGACCAACATCTGTTGCTGTTTGGTCACAGTTTTTTTTAAAGGTGAAAGACATTTTTATAAACTTCTTTTTCTCAAAGATGAGTTTTTAGGTCTGAAAACCATTCTTTGTGTTCTGGCAAGAGGAAAGATTTGTTTTTAGGGGAGGAATGGAGATAAGACTGTATGAATTTTTTACTTAACCCCTAAGGAGCTGAGTAGATTATTCTGCTAGTTTGATAAGGCGCTGACCTCTTTGAAGATGCTAGCATTAGAGAAGCCATTAGGATGGTAGTGTTTTAGAAATTCTGTATCAAAAGAGGATTCTTTCCCAAAAGAATTACAGAAATGTATTGTATGGGCTTAGCTTTGAAACCATACTTGTTTGAGTATCTTTAATAGAAACTCAGTTTTCCTCATGAACAAAGGTAGTAATTCTAACAAACTTTGTTCTATACTGTACCCAGACAAATAGATTAGAAATGTGGAGCATCCTATGTAGAGATGGGAACAGGTTTTTTTTTTTTTACATCTATTTTCAAGATTCGATATGAATTATTTTAGAATATAATCTCATGACAACAGATTAAAATTATAGGAACCTAAGCAGATTTTGTTGATTATGTCATCCCTGTGAATCCCACAGTGAATGATCTCAAAGTCTGACGTATTATGCAAAAATAAATTAAGATACTAAAAAAAATCCTTATAGATGTCTGGAACAAAAAAAAAGAGATCCTGTTCTCTACTGATCTTGTTTGCTCAAGATAAACAAAGTTCCAGAGTACTCGTTGGATTTGTTTGTCTTAGCTGAACTTTACTGGCCTGTTTAACCTGCTCAAGAGTCATCCTGTTCTCCTCGTCCAGAATGCTGAATATTTTCTGGTTTTATTTAGGTACAAGGTAATAATGAAATGCTGATGCATGAGAGGATACTTTACATTCAGTTACCTAAATGTACCTTTGGTCTGGGATCTTTTAAGCCAATATTGTTAGTGAAGAAAAATCAAGCACAGGGGAAAAGTGGAAAATGCAAAGCTTTAAAGAAAAAAAAAAAAAAGGCATAGATAACAGGCATAATCCTGTTATTCCATTCAGCAGCTCACAGAATTGTCTTCATTGCTTCTGGCTTTTTAACTTTATCCTTCTAGTCATTAGCGATAGTGTTGGCAGCAATCGTTCTGTTGATATGATATTATATATGTTGGTTTATATACATTCAAAATTATATACGTATGTATATAGTTTAGACATATTAACGTGTATAAAAATGCAAAGGGGCAATTGAGAACCAGAGAGAAGCCTAAGTGGTGAACTGAAGGTTGAGATCATACAGTACATGTGTACCTGCCTCTGCGGTTGTTCCTCATAGCATAAGAGTGGCTTAAATTTGATTTTTCCACATACATAATAAATCCTACAGCATCATACAATAAGTGAAATAAAACACTTGAGCCAGACTTTGCACAAACCTCGCTTGTAAACAAGCTGTAATTTGGGCAAAATGAAGGCAGTGTTTTCTTCAGCTATTTTCCTCCTTTGCCTGCTTGTGACCTTGAAATCATAAATGCATTTTTCTTGCTTTAATTCACCAGAGAAAGCAGAAGATTTTTTATTGTTAAGGCCAATAATGTGTGTAAACCTTCCTTAAATGTGTAATGATGATTTGAGAGGTGGGGAAATATTTTCTCATAAGTAAGAGGCAAAGGATAATATTTATAAATGAGTGCTGCAACAGCATATTGTATTCCTTTGCTGTGTGTCTTTTTGTTACTTCTTTTAAGGTGAAGTAAAACTAGAAAAATATATAGGATGCTGTTGTCTTACTTTTTTGGGTAACTAGTACAATAAAAACACTCATTTGGAAACTCTCCTGAACTTTAAGTTATGTTGTCTTACTAATTTTTTTGGTCATGCTGTTAAAAAGCTGTGTATAAGCACATATGAAGATGCATATAACCTTTACAGTGACATTAAAGAGTCTGCTGGCTCTCCAGCACTGCTAGTCTTTGCACTGAATAGGTCCCAAATATCTCCTGATTGCTTATGGGATTGTTGCAACTCAATACAGCACCTTCAGTTTCAGAGGAAGAAAGGAATTAGTCTGTAAGTGGCAGCAGAGCAGTGGATTTCTAGATGACACCTCACTCATCCTTAAACTCAAAGAACAATATAAATTTGTAGATCAGTGTGAATTATTTGAGTTTATGTAATTTGAGGTAAAAGGGGAAAAAATATTTTCAAAATACATATTATCTACCCCAACTTCATCATCTTGAGGCGAGTAAAGAGCTGCCAACGAGAACACTATTCTGTATCAATGAAATACTAATTTTCCTTTAATCAATCTGCTGGCTTTTCAGTTTTCTACCAATTGATTTTTCTACAGCAACAAACTTCATACTACTCAGCTTGTCAGTTCTAAGGTCTCTTTTTCCTTCTTCTATTGTTGGTTTTACCTAGGCTCCTCCACGTTGCTCAGGATGAAAACTAAATGGTGGCTGGCTTTTTATTCTTTTTCTGAAGCTTCTATTCTCCAGTAGTGTCTGAATGCATATTGTTCTTATGGACAATGATTTGGCAAAGATAGCTGAAAAGGCTTTTCGCATGTGATCTCATACCACTCCTGTGTATGTGTGCTTAAGGTAAAAATAATAATAATAATTACAACAAAAATCTGTTAAAATAGCGATTACCATAGAACTCTATCTCTTTAAAGGAAAGAACATGCTGTATATCCTGTCATTTCTTACCATGTTCTCAATACCAGACCGTTCCTGGGGACTGAATTGTGTCAGCTTGTCCTCTGGAAAGCAAGACAGTACTACGTAGAGTAATTTTGAATCACAATCCAACTTTGTCTCTTGTAGTTTTCAGTTATGCCTCTTTATTCACAGACATATTTAACATTTTCTTATCATTCCCAAAGAAGATCTAAATGTATTGGAGAGATATAAATGAACATAGAATGTATACTTTTATAGGGGTTTTGAGCTTAATCTTACGTGAGCACTTCTCTGCTTTTCATTGATACTCTGGATCTTTATAAGAAGCAGTGATAAAACCCAGCATTTTGTAGTTCTGGAAGCAGGGATGCCCAGAGTCTCACTTGGTGGTGGAAGAAGATGTTAAGGATAGCTCATTTTCTGGAGCCATCTTCAGTGCTTGTGAAGTCTGCATTACTTTAGATCTTTACTTGCAGTGTAGTGGGTAAAACACGAACCAAATATTTCTATTAATATAATACAGAATAAAGTCAGATTCTCTTAATTATGTAATTATGAGCTTTTTAATAACTAAATTAATATTAGTTTTTGATAGTTTTAGTTTGTTTTGCTCTGGTTCAAATTTCGTCATTTAAAAAAAAAGAAAAAACAAAATAAGAACAGCAAAAAAAAAACCAACCTGATTTTGGTATTTTGAGAGAGAAGGGGGAGAAAATGGAATTCGTGTATAACAAGAAAAAAGCAAGCATGTAGGAGACATTCCTTTGTTACTTTGAGTGAGACTACATTTTCACAGAGTACAACTTGCCAGCACAGGAGAATACATGAGCTTCTTGCTTCATTTCAGAAGTGAAATCTCATGAGAAATTTTCTTATTAATTAAAACATGTCTTTTTTCTGTGACTTGGCATCCAATTATAATCCACAAAAAGCCATCTTTGACCTATCTGAATATTGTGCTGCCTCTCAATCCCTTTTATTCCAGAGAACATCATCAGATTTGATTCAAAAAGCACTAAATCACTTTTTGTAGGTAGTTCTCTTTGTCATTATTGTTCCCATATATTGCATTTGTGTATTTGGTGTACACTTTACTTTGGGAGGCATAAGTTAATGATCAGTCTTTTGTGTATGTACACGTATGTATATCGTATATATATTATTATGATTAGGGGCCTGGATCATTTCCCTTATGAGGCAAGGCTGAGAGACCTGGGACTATTCAGACTTGAGAAGACTGAGGGGTGGTGTTATCAGTGCTTATAAATATCTGAAGAGTGGGAGCCAAGTGGATAGGGCCAGGCTTCCTTCAGTGGTGTGCAGCGACAGAACGAGGGACAATAGGCACAAACTGGAACACTGGATGTTCCATAGGAACATGAGCAAAAATCTCTTGAGGGTGACAGGACACAGGAACAACTTGCCCGTATAAGTTGTGGAGTCTCCATCTCTAGAGATACTCAAAACCCACCTGGATGCATTTCTGTGTAACCAACTCTAGGAACTTACTCTAGCAGGGAGGTTACACTAGGTGATCTCTTCCAACCCCTGTGATTCTTTGTCTTGTTCTCTGAAAGTCTGAATCTTTCCCATATTTACTTCTACTACAAAATGGAATTTCATGCTAGTCCTCCCTGAGAAGAAACTACCACCTGTGTTGAATTTATATGAACAAATATGGTATGAACAAATCAATTAAGATTTATTGAAGATTGTGTGCATTTCAACACATGGTTGTTTTTTTTTTTTTGTTAGCTACACTTTGAATTTGTAACTTAGATGTATAAACTTAGATGTATAAACTCTAGTTTACTTGGAAATGCTTAATTATGCAGGAAATTCTTAATTAAGAAAAATCTATGTGAATGAAGAGATACAAAATGGTCCTCTGTGCAAAAGCCGCCAGGAGAAGATAACAGAACAATCAGAAGTGTGTTTTCTCCATTTTTAATCCAATTCTGAATGGCATTAAATGACAATGGAGGAATCCCATGCAGGAGGTCACCCCGTAAGTGTTTTGTTTTGCCATGTTGGCTACAAGTCCATCAAAATATATAGTTGTTAGAACAGCTAATGGGTTCCTAATTAGAAATTAGCCAACTGTATTATTAATATATTATGTTTCCTTTCCCAAGTCTGTCAACCAAGAGGATGAAACCATTAACAGCTGACGGCCAGGCTGATTCGTGTGTATTTCAGTATGCAATTTTATATGCTATTTATAATTTTTCTCATGATGGCCAAATAGTTTTGAGATTAGTTGTGGCATTTTTTCAATGAACTAGCCTTTTTTAATGACCCAGTTTGACTATTTGAGAGCTGAGAGTACTGATAGTACTGTTTGTTGTACAGCAGTTCTGTATAGATGTAGTTACTACAGTGCTAAAAGATTGTTTTCTTTTTACTTTTTTGCATTAACGCAGGAGAGAATATGTTGCATTTATCAGGAGATGTGATGAAATCAGTAGGTGTCTATGTTTAGGTTGCTTGCTTCTTTTTGGTCAATACAATATGGCATTTGGTTGTGAAAAGTCTGAATTAATGAAAACTCACTGCAATTAAATAAAAGATGAGAATAGTAAAATGGGGACATTTCTTTAATATGCTTCTTGAAAATTTTGAAAGTTAGTTGTGTTGCATATCCCATTTGAGACAGCAGAAATGGGTACAGTCAGAGTAAACAAATGGCTAAATTACTTATCTACTTAATTTTACTTCTTTAGAGTAGTTTACTCTTATCACTACGTAAGTGAAAGTAGAGTTTGTATGACCATTGGGATATTAATATAAATTAGAGGAAAAAATGTTTTTTATCAGCCAGACTGGGTTCAACTTTGGATGTAGGAGAGACAGGGACATTTCAAAGCCTTGTTTAATTCTGCGTGTGTTAAACTACAGAAGATCCAAACTTGTGGTATAATTTTATACTTGCTCTATGCTGTAGAGATGATGTTGTCTTATTGTGTCTCTGACAAGCAAGAATGGACCACCCATTCTTGAGATGAGTGAAAGAGGTCCCAGGATACACTTGCTTCCAAAAGCATGCTGTTAAATAATTGTGACTTTTCTGTTTAGTTGCAGCAGATTAGCAGGATGCAGCTGAGGTAGCTTCCACTGATCCTACTGTAAATGGAGAGTAGCCAGTTTCAATTATTTGGGAAGCCATCATCACTATTTTGAGACCTTTTAGCCAGAGCACATACAAATATAGCGAGTTAAAACCAGCCTACCGGTCTGCTAATGAACAGCGTCTATAACTAAGTTGAAATTGCATTATAATGTTTTTCATTTGTTTCTCATGAAAAATACTATTTGAGAATGTCATTGAATTTCATAGAATAAGACCCTCATGTTAAAAAAAAAAAATAACTTGACAAAGCAGTGAGTTATTAAACCTATATGTACCATGTAGAAGTTAAACTGGTAAGGATGTTTTGGGGAATTTTCAGCTCTTCAACAAATACTATGAATCAAGGAAGGGAAAAGTGGNTTTTTTGTCCCAACAACACTGATAGGCTCTTTTTGAATCTGCAGGCAAACTGAAGTCCAGTTCTAAGGTGATTTGTTGGCAGTCCATGACTGTGTTATAATGTTATAACACATCAAAACCCATGAAGAGAAACATGCCTCTATCTCCACCTTTGGCCAAAGCCACATTATGCATTAATGCTTCTTAAGTGGGGAAACTACTCCATTCTGTGGGGTTTACGTTTTGGAAAAATAGGATGTTGATATCCCAAGTTCAGCTTTATGGCTTAATTGTGGAGTCAGAAAAGAAAGAAGAAATGGAGGAAGCAGTGATGAGGAGAAGGATTGATTTCAAAGCCTACAGAATAAATTATTTGAAGTTGCTATGAGTTCTTATTAGGATGCACCGTGAATTAAGGACGTCAACTTATCTTTGCTGTTTAAGTATGAGGTATGTGAATAAAACAGTAGCTCTTCTAATTTCTCCCTTCTGAAATAAAACGGGAATAGGTGAATTGGAGCAGAAGCCGTTCACTAGATTCTGTTTGTGAATAGCATCTCAGATTTTCCATTACCTAAGCAGAAGTATTTCTTAGTCATTACAAGTAATCTGGCTTCTTCCTTCTAACTGCAGCAACGTTGGAAGTCTAAGCTTCCAATGGGAAGGGAAATACTGAAGCCTTAGAGATCATTCCCTATCTTTTTCTGATAAGCTCCTATGCTAACAGCACATAATACAACAGAATTTTATTTACAGCTAAAGAAGCATACCTCCCCAGAAGGCTCTGGGGACATCTGCAGTAAGATGTGAACAATCTTTCAGATTCTCTAAAGAAGTCCAGCTGGACCCAGGTCAGCATGCCAAGTCCTTTTTCTTTCTTGGTCCAGCAGTCTTGAGCTAGAAACCCAGTGTACGTTTGGGATACATGAAGCATCCTGGAAATGCAGAACTGTGAATGTGTGTGACCAGAGTATCTGTGTGTGATTTTTCCAAGGTAAATATGGATCTAAAAATCCTATATAGTAAATAGCAGGCCTTGAAAAAGTAAAGGAACAATTGGTGCTGGAAAACAGCAAAACAGCTGCAGTGGCAGCAGAAAGGTAGAACAAAAAGAAAAATTTCTCAGCTCTTACCAACTATTTTTTCATCATTTTTTCCTTGGTATGTGTCCTATTAGAATGATGGTGTAGTCAGTTAGGTACAAGAGAGCACATATACTGCATCTTTGCAGCACTACAGACTCCAGTTTTAATGCTGTACCTTATATTTTGTAAATTTAATAGTATTAAATAGAATGGGCCAATTGTCTGGAAGGAGCTGGAAGAATTCAAGTTTTTTAATAGGAGTTTTTCCTATTAAAATTCAGTAGTATCTGAATGTTAGCACCCTGGCTTAAGTGAAATTTCTGGTTTAAAAATATGGCAAGAATACAACCTGATGTTTATTTAGCTTATTTTGAGCAAATAGGATGAAGAAAGTAAAGATAAGAGAGAGAGAGAGAGAGAGAGAGAGAGAAGTGTTACTGCCAGTAGTGAATTACTTTTTATATATAGCATTATCTGTAGTCTCCCGTAGCACAGAGAAAAGGGAAGAAAAACCTCTTAAGTTCTGATCTTAGCTGTTGCTGCTTCCTCTACAGAAGTTAATGTCTCACCGTGGTCTTTTCCTCTTCTGCTGACTCAGAAGCTCCAATCTCCTATGTTTCAGAGCATATTTCTACTGTCCCTGCACCATCTTGGAGCAGGCCGCACACTTCATCTGAAGTCAGTGGAACAAAGCACACTGGTTTCAGTGAATTCTGAATATGGAACTTTCTGTCTTCTGTACTGACATTAAACTTTTTTAAACATCTTTCGTATCAAGAACATCCCTTGTGGAAAATTGCCCACAGCTTTACTTATAAAAACAGACAAACAAAACCCTGAAGTTAGTTTTGCAGAACTGACCTGTTACTTATAAAACTCTTATTTTCATTGAATTTCATGTTCAAATACAGTGAAATCAATCACTTCACCTATTTGCAGAACTTTAAATAAGGTAATAGGCTAAGAATTAATTTGTTAAATATGCTGTGTGATAATGTTGCAAGACAGAAAAATGCAAACAGAAAATGCTAGGATTTGTGGTGGTCCTAGCAGTTAGCCCTACTGCTCCGTGCTGTTTGAGGCAGATTCTACGTTATTCTGCAACACAGAGACACCTAGGGGTGATGATTTGGTTAGATAAAGCAATCTTTTTGAGCCAAGTTTGGCTAACTGTATTGACCTCTGCTGAAAAAATTTGTATTTGCACCTGCAGTTAACAGAGTGTTAGTATCCAAAATATCCAGTGTATTTAAAACAGCTTGGATATCTCCATCATGCTTAAGTCTACAGGCTTGCTTTAGGCAGCTGAAATTGTACAGAAATACCTCAAGACATGCATTTATACTAAAATACTTGAATTGTGATGCGGTAATTTTTGTTAATTCTACTAAAGTAAGAATTGGTGAGAGTTTGTTTTTAGGCGACTACTCTGCATTTGCTTCTACTAGGTTCTGTGAAGGCAGACTTTGTGCAGGTCAAGCTGGGCCACAACAGGAGGATTTTGTTTTTGTTTTCTGTCTCATAGGTGAGGGTGATCTGCTGAGCTGGAGCCATCCACACTGGGCTGTGATTTCAGTTGTGAAAACAACCAGCATGTTATCTGAAAACTTTAATTATATTGCAAGTTAGAAGTTAGTCAATAAAACAAGCTTTGCTGACCATTTCTTGGTCATTCAGATTGAGGATCTGGCTGCAATGCACTTGAATTCTTCTCCAACTAAATATCCTTCCCTGGAGTTGACCTTAAATTCTTGGTCTGACATTTTCAAAATTTGTCAGTTTTTCTGTACAAATATACATCTTGGAAAAAAGGTGCCTCTGGTCCTGAGCAGAACTGCTGTCCTTTTCCTTCAGCCTGCAAATTGAACATGAACCCAGTCTTACCAGGCTTTCTGTAGCTGATACTAGAGAAAGATGAGTTTCTCTAGGAAGTGTTTGAGAGCATACTTATTTTCTGAAATTGCTCATCTCCATTTGTTTCATAGCTGATGTAGAAAGATGCTTAAAACCGTGCAACGTGAACACATTCACCTCTGCAGTCGTATGCTAGGTTTTGAAATTACTCAAATTATATAGGTGTGGAGAATAAAGAGCAGAATGGCTTATGACCAGTTTAAATTCTTGGTCTGATCTTTCCATTGTTTCTGTATAAGGGTACATCTTGGAAAGATCTGTGTAGTATTTCAGTAGCATAAACTTGATTTCAGCAAGATAATATCTATCTGGGATCTTCCTTTCAACAGTACTAGTAGGGAAATGCCTGCTTTACTGTAAACTTAGTAAGCAGTCAAAAAGCAAATATATCTCTAAGGAATAATCTACAAAATGCCTGCTAAATTTCATTCAGCCTGAATTCTTTAATGCAAGAAATTTTCATGTTTTAATACAAGCTTTGCCTTTTTGTGCTGAGTTTCTGACATAATCCAAGAGGATCTCTTGAAATTCAGTATAGCTACTGAAAAGAAAAACTGGTTCAAACAAAATGGATTATAAAATGTTTATAAAGGATTTAATTTGTAATTGTTACAAAGACTTAGCTGAAATATTTCATGTTGTTATCGATCATTTAAAACCAAAGGCAGATGACTGACATACAGAAAGCAGAAATTTACTAGCTATTTCCTTGTGTTATGATCTTAATCTGTTTTGAGTGTGGGTGAGCCTGTAAGCTGAATGGGAGCAGAAAGAAGACAAAGCCTGCCTTCACGAGTCACGAGCGATGTTCCCCAGGGATCAGCACTGGGGCATGTCCTGTTCAGTATCTTTATTGATGACCTGGATGAGGGCATTGAGTGCACCCCCAGTAAGTTTGCAGATGACACCAAGTTCACAGGAAGTGTCGATCTGCCTGGGGTTCGGAAGGCCCTAAAGAGCAATCTGGACAAGGTGGATAGCTGGGCTGAGGCCAGTGGGATGAAGTTCAACAAGACCAAGTGCCAGGTCCTGCACTTTGGTCACAACAACCTCACACAATGCTACAGGCTTGGGGCAGAATGGCTGGAAAACTGCAGAGTAAACAGACCTGGGGGTATTGGTTGACACTCAGCTGAACGTGAGCCACCAGTGTGCCCAGGTGGCCAAGAACGCTGATGGCATCCTGGCTTGTGTCAGAAACAGTGTTGCTAACAGGAGCAGGGAGGTGATCATCC
Organism: Pavo muticus; assembly: GCA_016647715.1. Taxonomy (NCBI): domain Eukaryota; kingdom Metazoa; phylum Chordata; class Aves; order Galliformes; family Phasianidae; genus Pavo; species Pavo muticus. Next base: position 1,096,447 of record JACDJE010000035.1, on the reverse strand, counting down.
CTCTGTACTCAGCCCTGGTGAGGCCGCACCTCAAGTACTCTGTTCAGCTTTGGGTACCACACTACAAGAAAGTCATCGAGGCCCTGGAGCATGTTGAGAGAAGGGCAACAAAGCTGGTGAGGAGAATCACAGAATCACAAGGTTGGAAATGACCTGCAAGATCATCTAGTCCAACCACCTTCCCATTCCTATTAGTACCACAAGATACTAGACCATATCTCGTAGCTCCTCATCCAGGCGCCTCTTGAACACTGCCAGGGATGGCGACTCCACCACCTCCCTGGGCAGGCTTTTTGAGAGAACTTTTTCTCTCTGAGAGAAAAAGTTTCTCCTAATGTCCAACCTAAACCTCCTTTGGTACAACTTCTGGCCATTTCCTCGGGTCCTATTATTTGCCTGGGAGAAGAGGCCAGACCCTTTTTCATCACAACCTCCCTTCAGGAAGTTGTAAAGTGCAATGAGGTCTCCCCTGAGCCTCCTCTTCTCCAGACTAAACAATCCCAGCTCCCTCAGCTGCTCCTCATAAGGCTTGTGCTCCAGACCCCTCACCAGTTTCGTTGCCCTTCTCTGGACTCGTTCCAGGGCCTCAATGTCTTTCTTGTAGTGAGGGGCCCAAAACTGAACACAGTACTCGAGGTGCGGCCTCGCTAGTGCTGAGTACAGGGGGACGATTGCCTCCCTGCTCCTGCTGGTCACACTATTTCTAATGCAGGCTAGGATGGCATTGGCCCTCTTGGCCACCTGGGCACACTGTCGGCTCATGTTCAGCCGAGCATCAACCAACACCCCCAGGTCCCTTTCCTCTTCACAGTCATCCAACCACTCATCCCCATGAGGAGCAGCTGAGGGAACTGGAGAAAGGGAGGCGTAGGGATGACGTTATTGCTCTCTAGAACTACCTGAAGGGAGATTGTGGTGAGATGGGAGTCGGCCTTTTCTCCCATGGAACTAGTGACAGGACTAGACAGATGGCCTCAAGTTGCGCCAGAGGAGATTTAGGTTGGACGTTAGGGAATACTTCTCTGAGAAAGTGGTCAGGAACTGGAAAGGGCTGCCCAGGGAGGTGGCGCAGTCACCAAACCTGGAGGTGTTCATGAAGTGTTTAGATGTTGTACTGAGGGATATGGAATACAGGGAAATACTGGTGATAGGTGAATGGTTGGATTGGATGATCTTAGAGGTGTTTTCCATCCTTGGTGGTTCTATGATTCTGTGCAAGTCTGTTTGTTAGACCTATATATTCTAACAATGCAGACATACTGCAATAAAGTGTTTTTTTTAATGCAACATTTGTGTCTGAAGTTACATGAATTAATTTTTAACATAAATGCGTATACCAGTATTTCTCATTTAACATCCTACGTACTGTTTTCTTCCTGGCCAACCCACGAATGTATGTGTGTTCAAAGGGTTGTTATTTCTCTCCCTTTTCTTTTTCCCCCAGTAATAACCTAGTGACTTCAGTGAAGCAGAACGCAAATTGTCTGCTTAAATAACAGCAGGAAAAATCACTCATGCGACTAAACATAGCATCAGCATTCTGTCTCATTGGAGGATCTTTTTCTTTTTTTTTCTTGGTTTTCATTTCATTCTTTCACATCTTAGTTCAGCAAGTTAATAAAAATGCATCACATGGAAACAAAGAAAGTAAATGTGGACATTCAAATCCCCAGACTCTCAGGTTGATTTATCACTATTCCAGAAATTGTCACTACTGCTAACCCAAGTAAGTATTTTGTTTCTTCATACGTGTTTTCCATGCCATATGAAATTGTGCCATGGCTTTCTAGAAAGGTTGAGTCTGTTAGGCTATGCTATCAATGCCTTTACTATCTTTCTATCCAACAAGTTCTTAGAAAGTTTTTACTTTTTTCCTCTCTGTACAGACATATTCAGAGTGAAAGAACGCAGTCACTTGCAAGGATGTTAAGCATGCAGGAGTCTGATTACTGTGTTTTAAAGACGTCCAAAGAGAAAAGTGGAAAAGAGGAAAGTCTCAGGGGCAGATTCCTGGGATGATCTTCCATTGCAGGAAGTTATACGCTTTGCATCATCTGCAAGTTTACTGAGAACTGTAAATAAAGAAATCAAGAAGTTGCAAAGGAAGCTTGTTGAAACAGTTTTGATTTAGAAAACAATGAAGAACAGCAATTAGCATTAATAATTAAGGAAGAGAGACAAGATTTGTATTTGAGAAGATTATCTTATGTTTAAAGAGCCTGTTTTGAAAGAAATAAAACACTGATTCAATTTGGATTTTCTTAAAGCTTAAAGCTCATCTTATTAATTCACATCCACTAGGAAGTCCCTAGTCAAAAGTTCTGTTCAAAGCCCAGTCAGACCAATCTTCGTAACTGCCTTTACTGCAGGTTTGTCTCACGTGGATTTTCAGGTGAGCAGTTTAGGGAATTCCCAGGTCCACAGGAGTGACTGGAAGATTCTCCATTAGCATAATGCAGTTTTAGATCAGGTCCCAAATTCACAGATTATTGATGTCACAGTTCCGTCAGTCTCTGAATGAGGTGGAAAATCTAGTTAGTATAGAAAGGTGGGAGTGGGAAGCAGGTGTTGGGGGAGTACTGTGATGTTGAAATATAGCTTGGCATTTCCATGATATTCTCTTTCTTGGAACAAAAATAATTATAAAAAGGTCTGTACTTTACATGAGGGAACTAGTTATATTGACCCATAGTTCATAACTGTTACTCAGATTAACAGCAGAGGCCGAAGGAAAAGGGTTGTGGTATAATTAGCAGGGCACATTGTAAAAGCATGAAGAAAAACAGTTTAATATCTTTCATTCTGACTTAGTAATGTAAAAAAAAATAGTATAAATTGAAAAGAAAAAAAAAAAAAAAGAATGTTAGAAAATTATGTTGGATGAAAATGTGCCAGAGGAAAAATGTTTCTTCATGAAAACTGAAACAGAATTCGAATTTCCTGAATTTTACCTAAATTGACAATTGTAATGTTTACAATGAAAAATATGAGGGGAAAAAAAAACCCTGCAAGCAATAAGTTCGTAATTATGCACTTGCTGAAAACATGCACTCTGCATTTTTTAAATTCCCTAATTAAATCCTAATTAACATGTGCACTAGAGTGTTAATTCTTGCTTTTATTCCTCGAGGGCATATCTACACCTTCAGGAACATAAGCTTATTCAGATATGTAAAAGATAATTATCAAAAAATAGGACTACCACATAGCATGTTCATTATGTTACGTGTTTGTTGTGTGCCTGTGAGTCCGAAAGCCAAAAAGATGCAACATAATTTGGTTTTGTTTTGTTTTTGTACAAACACATCCAGCATTATCAAGAGGATATCACAGCAGCCCCAAAACTGGTCAGCACGTTGTCAGATATTAGCAACATTGGAGTGATTTGTTACTGAAAAATCCAGCTTCACTTCACGTGTGTTCCAACTTTAACTTCATATGTATTCAAAAATGTGTCCTAAAGCCTAGAAAGTTCTGTTGATTGACTGCAAAGGAGAAAAACAAACAAAACCCAAACAGTTATAAATAAATGGCCAGTTTTCTGTTATGCAGCTTCCTTAGTTTAGAAGCCAAGAGAACTTTACACAGATTTTCAGGTTATTTTTATTCTCATACCAATATTCCACTTTTTGTACTACTTGAACCTGGAATCGTCAGTTTGGTGGTTTGATCATGTTTACGGAATCTCTTGCTCTCTTCATAAATAAAAGATATTAATTAAACATCCATTAAAAAACAAAACAAAACAACAGGTCAAAAAAGACATTGAAAATAAACGAGCAGTGTGATTTCTTGGCAGCCACCAATAAATCAGCCAGTGAAGCTGTATTAGAGAAACAGATGGGTTTACTATATGAGAGATGTGCTAAGCATCCTCTCCATAGGACTGAAAATCTCACTCCTGAGGCCTAATCCAACTCATTAATGCTTTGAAAAAAGCAGGGTTTGAATTGGGTGGTAAGTCATTTATACAAAACAATCGCTGTATGTTTTTTGTTTCAAAAAGGCTGTAAATGACCAAGTGTCAGTACCAGGTGAAATTTTTCACTTTGACCATATTCACATTTTTAGAGTCATTTGATGAACTGACAGAAAAGGTGGTTTTCTTCCATTCATTTTTCTGTCCCCTCTCTTCCGACAGCAGGGATGCTGTCACCATATGTGATGGTTTACAGTTCATTAAGTTCTTGTCCTGAATGTCAAAGGGGCTCATCTTTTCCCTCTAAAGGAGCTGTTTTTAGAACTGTTTTGCCAAAAGTATTGAGTTCTCACATTTTTCTTAATTGTAATTTGTGTTTGAATGCAAGGTTTGAACCCCAATTAACAATGTAAGCTCAGCTGTCCTTGCCAATAATGGATCTTATCTGTAGTACCAATTTATTATTGGAAAATAGATTTTCTTTAAATAAAGTAAAATCAATAAAAATATACCACAAAGCTATCAGCATTTGACACTGTAGTAAGTTTTTATCACTCTTAGAGTTGAATATCCATTTCATTATGTGCATTTTAGTGACTTCCACTAAAAACAGATGAGGTTCCTTTTCTTTAAACAACTAGAAATTTCTAATTAAGTTTGCTTAACCACTTGTTGGTCAGGAGTTGCTCAGCTGTAACAAGATTCATAAACTACAGAAATTTAGGAGCTCTATAATAAATGATCTTATGCATCTCTTTGCTCCAAAATCAAAATAGCTGTTTGTCTAATGTGTTTAGAGCAACAATAAATCAAAAGGGTTTCTGCAGCCTTTCTAGAAATCTCTGAAGGCTTATCACCCTTTTTAGTCAGAAAACTTTTGCTAATATCTAAAGTAAGTCTTTGAATCAAATTATAATGCTCATCTTTTGTTCTTTCCTGCCAAGCATACAATGACTGTCATTTTTAAGATTTCTGCACGTAAGTCTCTCATGAATTTTTCTTTAATGTTTGTTTTTTTTCCTTAATCAAGCAGATCAAGTTACTTCAACTCTTCTTTATATGTCATGTTCTAAACATCTATTGTTTTTATAGTTTTTCTTCTATAGTCTGCAATTTAAAAGCATCTATTTCGGTGTCTCAAAACTGTCTCATATTCTATCAGTGTCAAGAATAATTATCTTCTGTATTTTGCAGTCTTGCTAGTACCCAAGAGTGAGTTTGTTTCACAAGCACCATTTACATTCTAGGCCCTCTGTTGTCCTTCAGCTTTGCTTTCTCTTATTCCTGATCTCATATTGGTGCATTTCATGGTTTTTTTCCACATGCTGTATTTTGAATATTTTAATGAAATTTCATCCTAGAGGTTTGATTACTACTATTATTTTTTTAGAACTTTGTTTCCAATTTATAAATATCACTTGTGATTCTGTGATTTTGGACCACAAAGACCCAGAATGCTTGTGTGTCCTCCCGCCTTCTTTCACTTGTACTTATTCCCCAACCCGCTCACTGGAAGGCAGTTTAGATATTGCCTGGGTGGACTCCCATGAATCTTCATCTGAAATGTTCTTTTCAGTTCAAAACCGGAGTATTTAAGATTCCTCCTTGAACGTGCAATTTAAATTAATTATGGATTTACCTTTATTCAGGTCATATTTCCCTAGCTTGCCTATCGAGATTCCATGGTTAGTGGTGTCTAAGGCTTTATTAAAGTGGAGGTGTTTTATATCTACTTCTTCTACTTTATCAGTTAAATCAGTTACCTGTAAAGAAAGGCAATTTAATTGGTTTGGCACAGATTGCTCTTGAAAAATCTGTGTTGGCTATTTTCATCACTTTATTATCCTTTAGGTGATTAAACAGTCAGTTGATTATTTAATAATTCTTTTCCAAACTCTGTGAAGCAATTGAAGTTGGACTGGCTGATAATTATATTTCTCTCCTTTATAGCCCTTGGGATGAGAAGTGTATATGTACAATGCTTGTCTGCCTTTTTTGTTTCATTTTCTGTTTGTTGTCCATACTATAGCATCATAATTTGTCTTTGTTTTCACTCTTACTTTATATATGTTCTGTCATATGCTTTTTTTTCTGCCATTGTACATTTGCTTTTGACTTTAATTCTGAAAAGAATATCTTCACCAATCCTCCTTTATATAACCATATTGAATCCTCTTGTCACCGCTTTTTACGTCACTCTTCATTCAGCTCTGCCATTCATCCCTCTGCCAAGACTCACAGGATTGAGTTTAACACGATAAGGTTCTGGTTGCTTTCGTACAGAACAACTGCTTCATTTTCCAACCAAAGTGACTCTTCATTTTCTTAAACTTTTTAATCTTTGCTTTGTTTATATGCTTCCTTGTGACTTGGACACAGCGTGCAGTCAGATCTCACTGCCAAGTGAAACCTTCCCATAGATTCTGGATTCCCCACCTCTTGAGTGACATTCAGTGCCTGGCTTCCTAGTTCAGTGCTTTAGACTGGATGGTATCTGTCTGGACGAGCGTATCATAAGCATGCTTCTGTGACGGTAACAGCACCTTTGGCAACATGATATTTCCTGCACTTAGCAGCTCAAAAAGCTTTCTGCTCTTTGTTGGCATGCTGAACTAGAGCCTGTGCTGCTTTCATTTCTAGAATGAGTTCCTCGTTGTTTTTTTCTTTTCAGTTCTGAAGTCTTTAGTCTAAAGTAAAGTGAATGTTAAGAAAGAATCCATCTTAATGAGGCCTCTCATTTGAAATAATAGACAGACAGGGATTTCTATGGTTAATGTATTTTTTTTTTGGAAACTGTATATAAAGAAATGGCCTTTGCCCTGAAGGTCACAAACTCAATGTTCAAATTAGTTCTGCTAAGGACCATGAGTCAGGCTGAATTTGAGGCAAAAAGAGGCTTCTGAAATTAATAATGCTGGTGTTTTCCCTTTTTTTTTTTTTTTCCTCTAGACTCCATACCTTCTTTAAGCATTCTGCATTAAATACTTGCTGATAACTGTGGGCACGGTGCCCACTTTTTCTTTTTGACTATTTTTTCTTTTTTTTTGCATGAAAGAAACCAGTTCTACTTCTGGACGAGCCAGATTTTTTTTTGCTATTAAGGCAACTGCATTCTTACTTCCCTTCTGGATTCTGAACCTTTTTAGTACGTGATTCTTATTGGGACATATTTTGTGAATTTTAACTATGTAAATAGCTGGAATACTTACTAGTAAAGAAATCTTTCTCATCTGAGTTCTGTCTCGCTGTTTCTCTGTGGTCACCTTGGCGCACTCTATTTTTTTTCCTCAAGCCTTATTGATCATTCACGCTTGCCTGAGTGTTAATAACATGGTCTCTCACCAGGTCATTTCCATGGAGCTACTGAAACACTTCAGGGAAAGCTACTGCAAAGGGAAGGCTGACTTGCTCATGGGTCACACACCCACATTCAATAGAGATGTAGCTGTACCACAGCTAGTGAGCAACTCACTGTGTCATCTGTGAGAAGGCATTTACAAGTGATCCGTGGTCAGTTCAAGAGCCTCAGAATAAAACATTAAATAGTGCAAACGCTGTATTGCAATATCTTAAAACTATTCAGACTTGCCAGGAAATATACGCTTCTCTAGAATTTAATCATTTCGTATTCACACTCCTTATCATCGCTGAAGAACACAACAGCATAGAAATTTTCTAGCTGAATTGCTGAAAGCTCTGTGAAGTGAACACCATTATGCCGTTTTGGTCCTTTCACCTTGGAGTTTTTCAGAAAGCAATTGTCCTAGAACAGTATAGAATAATACATACTCTCTTTCTGAGTGCCATATCCCAGTTATCTTGGAAATACAGTTTTAATGCTTACTTTGTGATCATTGTGTAGCCGGAGCTTTGGGAAGATATGTGGATCGTGAAAACACTAATGTAGAAATAATAATAACGTGATTATTCTCTGAAGTATTCTTTATGTCTATAAAGCAATGATATTGAACTGCAAGTATTGTCGGAGCCTTACTATGCAAGGTGCTGTCTTCAGTGATACTGTCCTGATAGTTTCATTGGAGAATGAGAGGTTATCAGATGTTAAATAATGTAAACATACCTTGGGCTATGTATGGTCATGCATTTCATCATAAACTCACAGTTTAGATACACATAATGAGTGTGCCAGATCCCTAGAACAAACTGCTGTACATACCTAGATATAGATGTCTCAATTTGTATGAAACTAAACTTTGACTTCTGTGTAATCAGGTAGGAAGTCCTGCAGGGAAAGGGAGATGGGCTAAAACAGTATTAAACATTAGTCTCTGTAGTATGATATTCTCTAATTTTGAACATCATTAATTATTTTTGAATTGTGCTTTGAAGATTAATTTCCATCTATCTATACATTCTGTAAGAGAATGCATTCATCAAGTGCTTCCTCCCACTTCCATGATTGTTTGCACGTCATGGAATGTTATGAGTACTAACAGTGAAAAAAATCCACTGCTATTAGGCACTGAACCGTTAAAAGGTTGCACAGCAGGGAACTGTGTAATTCTTGGACACTTCGTGACTAGGACTGACGTGCCAGAGGATGCAGGCAGAATGAAGCAAGTGGACAATTCCATGTGAATAGATATTAGGTGGTGCTGAGAGGAGCTGTCTCAGTTCCCTGCTCCCACACAGAATTCTGTTCAAACTTCTAGAAACTCCCTGGCGTCTCAGTTCCCTTCTGGAGATGACAATACAAATATTACAAAGGGTGATGATCAAGACTTTTTGAAAGAATGTCATCCAGGAGAGAAGGAGAAAAATATTCCAGTACTTTATAGTATCCTGTTTTAAAAGATTTTGAATGAAGCACTGAATTTTTCATCTGAGATCACTTTTTATAGTGAATGTGTTATTACATGTTAAACATACATTTGAACTTTAATATTTTAATGAATTAGAATGGCTCCTTTAAAAAAAAGGTTGCTGGAATGGTGTCTTCTGGAGAACTAGAAGGTACAGTGTGGTGGTCTTATGAATATGCTAAAAATGCAGTTGATGTGCAGTTTCATCTGAACTGACCCCTGCACTGCAGCCTTTTACAGTGTTTACCCCATGAGCACATGCGCTTTCATAGTTTAACCAAATAGAGAATTGCAAGCAATACTGTAATAACTCGCAATTTAGGCTGTTCGTGCAGAAATTGAATAGATGGCATTGTAATCATTGCAGTGGGATACATATTTTATTACAGTATGTTTTCAAAGTATCCTGAGGAAGGTTATTCATGCTCCACTGGTCAGGGATCATTTTTGTTAAACAAGAAAAATAAAACTGCTAAGTGCTAGATCATTTACCTGGCTGCAGTGTGTGAGGCTGTCTGTGCGTTCTGCAGTCTCTTCTGAAGAACACGATGGCTTTACACGGCTGCACAATTATGCCTAGACTTGTCAAGCAGGCTCATGTCAACTTCAACAAATCAAATAATGGCTGTGAGAAAAAACATGTGTTGGTGAGTAGGAGGCCGTAAGGGTCAACAGTTGGCATTTACACAGATCTTTACTTTGAAAAATAGTATTAGCAGCTTTATGCTGCTTCCTTTCAACAGCAGTGTGTGAAGACTGAAGTCGTGAAAAAAATGATCCAGTGATGCCTGTCAAATTGCTGTGCATTCACATAAAACTTATCATTCTGACTTCTTCGTTCAGCTGTTCTTTCCAAAACTGAAAGGTAGAATCCACACATAAAAGAATTATCCTTTTAACGAGGGTTTTTCCAGGTAACAGTGATGGAGCTTCAGCATGGAAGGAAAAGTCCATTTGTTACCCATAGCATAAAAACATCCAATGATTATTGAAACTTATTTTTTTTGTTGTTTTTTAACTTGAAATCATACTTACATATCTCCAAGTTTTTAGATGTATTGATCATTTCCATCTACAAATGATAAATCCATTATTTTCAATGTATCTGTTTGTTTCAAGGAACAATAGGCAACATGATTTTCTGATTGCTTTGTATGAGGGAATGTTATTTTATAGAGTGGATGCCTTTTACACAAAATTGCTATCTTGTTTTCTGAAATTTTAGTAAGTGAAATTGAATATTAACACTTATCAAAGCAACTTCATTTATGACGTGTTCACCATAGCAAAATATGATGTGCTTTTTTTCACCTATTAGCAATATAATTTTATATCAGGTACATGTGCTCAGCTCTGAACATCTTATTTATTCTGTTTTGCATATAATTAATACTTATTTTTAAATTAACCGTAGCCTTGTGGGTTCATTGAAACATTCCTCTGATTTTGACTTTTTTCTAATGGGAGGCTTGTAGTCTTGGCACTGCATGAGATGAGGTATGTTTGTACAGTTGTGTTAATGTAAATCAAGAAATGAGAGTAGAAAGCAAAAAGAGGTCACTTTTTATTGCAGTTGTTTTCTTTAGATTATAAGAAAACATGTTGGAAACAAAACCACTCATGACGCGCAGAGCAGTGCTAATAGTAAAAGCACATGCATATAACAGCATGAACAAAACTGATAAAACTACTGAGAAATTATGTGAAATTCTTAGAATTCATGTTATGTAAAATTCATGTGTTGTTTGAGTTAAAATGTACACATTGCCTACAGTCGGAGCATCTCACCAGGGTCAGCTTAGGAGCTAATGGCTTACAGTGCATGTCTGGTGCAGACTCAAGTGTTGCTTGTCTTTTAAAGTGCTGTGACAGTGTGCTCCCTTGCCAGCTTCCTCTTGCAGCCTGGCTGTTACTCCCGAGGTCTTGCACAGACAGACATTGAGCCCAGAACTGATGGTGCTGTCTAGCCAAGGCAGTAATGACCACAGCATGGTTGCAAACTGGGTGCTCAAAGAAGTGATAGCAGACACCTGTTTCAACAGCTGAGGGCCAACTGAGCATGTGCCAAAAACTGTGACTGAGTCAACCATTTTACCCCATAAATAGTTAGCAGCCCTAGAGCCACCTGTGTGGTAGTAGGCTGCATGGTGAGATCTCTTCATGAGCAGGGATGCCTTGTGTGGTTATACCTGCTGCAGAGATCTCTTACACCTTGATGTCAGGAGGATCCTTGCTAATACAGATCTTTGGTAAGTGACTGTTTAAGCTTTTTTTTAACTTCGCTAAGGTTATATCTTAGATTGATTGTGCCCTCAGACAAAAGCTTTTGACCAAGTCTGGGACTAGGAGCAGATCCAGCTGCACCTATGCCCCATACCTCTGTGGTTCAAGGAGACTAGAAAGCAAGGTGGTTCTCTCTGAGCCTTATGATTCAATGGGAGGGCCTCCCAGATAGTGTGTTTACCCTCTATGAAGTAAATAATTGTATCTTGCCATCTCGAATCTTCTAAGTTGTTGTCTTATTAAGCATTTTTAAATCCCTGTGTTCTATCAATAACTATATTCCTGTTTCTCTCTTGAGAGTGTCATTTCTATCCATTATGAGTGCTTAGGATTCTCCATGGACCGTTTAACTGTTTGCTTTTGTTGGGGTGTTTCTTGCAGTTGTGGGGCCATATGGTGAGAAATTACCCTGTCTGTTTTTAGTAAGGTGCAGAAAACTTGTGTTTAACAAGCAAACTTCCTTTTATTTAAATGTTAGCTAACAAAGAAATAAGCTAGAAAGAGTCTATCTGCTCTGCACGCTCTGGAAAACAGGCTTGAAGCAGCAGGTGAAGCAATGATGTCTCCATTGCCCTGCTGGTGTGATCACAGCAGGCACAGGCATATGTATGTCGGCTTTGATTGAGCTGGCCTGAGCCACTAATGAGAGTCAAGGCCAGAGCTATGCAGGTATCAAGACAGCTGCTCTAGCTGAATGCTGGGTCTCCAGTCTCTCTGCTGGCAGTGTATACATTCACTAGGTGAAAGCTACATTGAATAAAACTATCTGTGTTCCAGGTGTATCTGGTTTTCAAACAGATGACCTATGTGCAGCTGCATGACACACTGCCAGGAACTTGCATGCTTCTGCTGAAGTATTTCAGTGTTCTTAACTATGCATATCGAAGTTCAAAGGATTGGAGGTAACTTGAGCATGTGTTTTCACGCTGTAATTAAACCTCCAGTTGCATTGGAGAGGCAATCTGTCTTCATACAAGAGTAGTATCTGCTCAGTGCAGAAAGCCAATGGGCATGAGAAGGCAGAAAGCTGCAGCTAGTTTGTAAGAGCTCAGTCTTGCACAGTATTTTTTTTTTATGCGAGTTGTCAGAGTATTTATGCAAGGTCTTGCTTTCAGTGACTGTGAGAATATTTACATTGACTTTGGTAGATTGAGCCTTCACGACTGAGCTTAGAAGTTAGAGAGCATAGCCTTCTAAAGGATAAACCCCTAAATATGTGTTCAGTCTTGGTGCGTGGCCCCTGAGGCTCTTCTGTATATCTGCAAATTGCCATGTTGTTTTGAGAGGTAACATGGATGTGGGAAGTCCTCGGGACCCCAGCCTGGGTGATGTGTCTCGCCACTCAGAGCCTTGGATCACTGTGCAGTACAAAGGTTTGCTGGCATCTATCCACAGAGGCCTAGTTTTATGCTGTGTTTTATATTCTGTTTATAATGAAGTCCTTGGCATTCCTCATTATTTCTGGTTCTTCAGTGAGAGCTGCAGTAGCAGCTTATTCTTTTTATGTATTATTTGGTTTTGAGTAAAGTAAGCTATTCTAGATTTATTTGCTTATTTACTTCTTGGTTTAAAAATCAGCGTGATAGTGGTAGACCATATTGCTGGCTATGCCTGTGCGTTGTGCAAAGCCACTGCATTTTTCAGTGTTCTTTCTCCTTGAATATTTCACTTTGACTTATGGTACCTTCTAGTCTGCATCTGAAGAATGATATCCTTGTTGAAATGGTAGTTGGGACATACAGAGCAAGATCTGAGGGGAAAAATGGCATCAAACATTTTTTTGAATATTTTTGCTGTAGTTTCTTCTCTGCCTTCCTTTCTTTCCTCCTCCCTGCTTGTGATATGGTAGCTATTTGTTTTATTTATGTTTTATCTTTCAATACTCTTCTTAAAGGTGTTTCTACAAAAAAACTTCTTTTTTTTCTTCACAAACATTCACTTAGCAGTAGTGTTACTGCATTCCTGTATTTTATGAGTAATTTCTTCCAAAATTCCTGTAGCTCACAGTTGAGGCACTTAGAAATACACTGGGGTCATCTGTTCTCTTCCAGGTCCCTCTCCTCTTAAGTACTGATTACTGTCTACAAGTTTAATATATTCTTATTGACACAAATGTTTTTTAGGATGAGCGGTGTAAATATATCTTTCATACAAATATACCATTTGTAATGTGTAAATGTACAGAGTGATGCCTGTACCTGTGTCTGACTGCTTTTCTATTACTCTGCTCTGGCTCTTAAAATAAGACAAAAGCTTCACTAGTAAANAAGAATGTTAGAAAATTATGTTGGATGAAAATGTGCCAGAGGAAAAATGTTTCTTCATGAAAACTGAAACAGAATTCGAATTTCCTGAATTTTACCTAAATTGACAATTGTAATGTTTACAATGAAAAATATGAGGGGAAAAAAAAACCCTGCAAGCAATAAGTTCGTAATTATGCACTTGCTGAAAACATGCACTCTGCATTTTTTAAATTCCCTAATTAAATCCTAATTAACATGTGCACTAGAGTGTTAATTCTTGCTTTTATTCCTCGAGGGCATATCTACACCTTCAGGAACATAAGCTTATTCAGATATGTAAAAGATAATTATCAAAAAATAGGACTACCACATAGCATGTTCATTATGTTACGTGTTTGTTGTGTGCCTGTGAGTCCGAAAGCCAAAAAGATGCAACATAATTTGGTTTTGTTTTGTTTTTGTACAAACACATCCAGCATTATCAAGAGGATATCACAGCAGCCCCAAAACTGGTCAGCACGTTGTCAGATATTAGCAACATTGGAGTGATTTGTTACTGAAAAATCCAGCTTCACTTCACGTGTGTTCCAACTTTAACTTCATATGTATTCAAAAATGTGTCCTAAAGCCTAGAAAGTTCTGTTGATTGACTGCAAAGGAGAAAAACAAACAAAACCCAAACAGTTATAAATAAATGGCCAGTTTTCTGTTATGCAGCTTCCTTAGTTTAGAAGCCAAGAGAACTTTACACAGATTTTCAGGTTATTTTTATTCTCATACCAATATTCCACTTTTTGTACTACTTGAACCTGGAATCGTCAGTTTGGTGGTTTGATCATGTTTACGGAATCTCTTGCTCTCTTCATAAATAAAAGATATTAATTAAACATCCATTAAAAAACAAAACAAAACAACAGGTCAAAAAAGACATTGAAAATAAACGAGCAGTGTGATTTCTTGGCAGCCACCAATAAATCAGCCAGTGAAGCTGTATTAGAGAAACAGATGGGTTTACTATATGAGAGATGTGCTAAGCATCCTCTCCATAGGACTGAAAATCTCACTCCTGAGGCCTAATCCAACTCATTAATGCTTTGAAAAAAGCAGGGTTTGAATTGGGTGGTAAGTCATTTATACAAAACAATCGCTGTATGTTTTTTGTTTCAAAAAGGCTGTAAATGACCAAGTGTCAGTACCAGGTGAAATTTTTCACTTTGACCATATTCACATTTTTAGAGTCATTTGATGAACTGACAGAAAAGGTGGTTTTCTTCCATTCATTTTTCTGTCCCCTCTCTTCCGACAGCAGGGATGCTGTCACCATATGTGATGGTTTACAGTTCATTAAGTTCTTGTCCTGAATGTCAAAGGGGCTCATCTTTTCCCTCTAAAGGAGCTGTTTTTAGAACTGTTTTGCCAAAAGTATTGAGTTCTCACATTTTTCTTAATTGTAATTTGTGTTTGAATGCAAGGTTTGAACCCCAATTAACAATGTAAGCTCAGCTGTCCTTGCCAATAATGGATCTTATCTGTAGTACCAATTTATTATTGGAAAATAGATTTTCTTTAAATAAAGTAAAATCAATAAAAATATACCACAAAGCTATCAGCATTTGACACTGTAGTAAGTTTTTATCACTCTTAGAGTTGAATATCCATTTCATTATGTGCATTTTAGTGACTTCCACTAAAAACAGATGAGGTTCCTTTTCTTTAAACAACTAGAAATTTCTAATTAAGTTTGCTTAACCACTTGTTGGTCAGGAGTTGCTCAGCTGTAACAAGATTCATAAACTACAGAAATTTAGGAGCTCTATAATAAATGATCTTATGCATCTCTTTGCTCCAAAATCAAAATAGCTGTTTGTCTAATGTGTTTAGAGCAACAATAAATCAAAAGGGTTTCTGCAGCCTTTCTAGAAATCTCTGAAGGCTTATCACCCTTTTTAGTCAGAAAACTTTTGCTAATATCTAAAGTAAGTCTTTGAATCAAATTATAATGCTCATCTTTTGTTCTTTCCTGCCAAGCATACAATGACTGTCATTTTTAAGATTTCTGCACGTAAGTCTCTCATGAATTTTTCTTTAATGTTTGTTTTTTTTCCTTAATCAAGCAGATCAAGTTACTTCAACTCTTCTTTATATGTCATGTTCTAAACATCTATTGTTTTTATAGTTTTTCTTCTATAGTCTGCAATTTAAAAGCATCTATTTCGGTGTCTCAAAACTGTCTCATATTCTATCAGTGTCAAGAATAATTATCTTCTGTATTTTGCAGTCTTGCTAGTACCCAAGAGTGAGTTTGTTTCACAAGCACCATTTACATTCTAGGCCCTCTGTTGTCCTTCAGCTTTGCTTTCTCTTATTCCTGATCTCATATTGGTGCATTTCATGGTTTTTTTCCACATGCTGTATTTTGAATATTTTAATGAAATTTCATCCTAGAGGTTTGATTACTACTATTATTTTTTTAGAACTTTGTTTCCAATTTATAAATATCATTTGTGATTCTGTGATTTTGGACCACAAAGACCCAGAATGCTTGTGTGTCCTCCCGCCTTCTTTCACTTGTACTTATTCCCCAACCCGCTCACTGGAAGGCAGTTTAGATATTGCCTGGGTGGACTCCCATGAATCTTCATCTGAAATGTTCTTTTCAGTTCAAAACCGGAGTATTTAAGATTCCTCCTTGAACGTGCAATTTAAATTAATTATGGATTTACCTTTATTCAGGTCATATTTCCCTAGCTTGCCTATCGAGATTCCATGGTTAGTGGTGTCTAAGGCTTTATTAAAGTGGAGGTGTTTTATATCTACTTCTTCTACTTTATCAGTTAAATCAGTTACCTGTAAAGAAAGGCAATTTAATTGGTTTGGCACAGATTGCTCTTGATAAATCTGTGTTGGCTATTTTCATCACTTTATTATCCTTTAGGTGATTAAACAGTCAGTTGATTATTTAATAATTCTTTTCCAAACTCTGTGAAGCAATTGAAGTTGGACTGGCTGATAATTATATTTCTCTTCTTTATAGCCCTTGGGATGAGAAGTGTATTTGTACAATGCTTGTCTGCCTTTTTTGTTTCATTTTCTGTTTGTTGTCCATACTATAGCATCATAATTTGTCTTTGTTTTCACTCTTACTTTATATATGTTCTGTCATATGCTTTTTTTNTTTTTTCTGTGCTAAGCTTGTAGGATTTATCTGCTACGCAGCTTGTAAAAACAGCAACTTGGCATTCAGAATGGACTGGAGAGCTTGTATTGTGTTCTGAAAAACGCTGAGGAAGTTAGTCTAGGCAGCTCTGACCACATTTCCATTTTGTTCTTTCTAAGCTGTTGTGACTATACAGCTATCCATGTCCAACTCATTTGCCTTAAAATAGTTCAGGTCTAGCTTTTAGGTACATTCAGTTGACAGATATAGTACTGTCTTAAGGTTTTTATGCACTAACATGTCTCTGTGTTAAAAGCATTTCGGTTTTTCCAAGAAGCACACCAGGGATAATCAAATATGGAGAGGTTCTGTGTGTGGAACATGAAATCAAATAAGACTTTACAGACTGGAAAAGAGATGCTTATGGGGGAATATAGAAGAGATCTGTTCCATTGTGAGAGGCACAGGGAAAGTGAATTAGAAATGTTTGTCTTTTCTAGAAGAGAACCTAACTAAAGGATGAGGTGAGCAGTTATTCATTAAAGCAAAACAAACACAACCATCAAAACCATGTAAGTAAGCCCTTGCTTAACTCTTGCCAGAATATATATTCTACAGGTTGTTCTGGTTATTTAGAGTACATATAGGTTAAAAAGCAACTATATACACTCTGGAAGACAAACAAGGTAGGGAGAGGTTTGAAACAGAGAAGAATCTCAGGCTTGAGGAGTACTAGAGCTATAGTTCATTAGAAGGAAGAGCATTCTGCAGAACTACCCTTGTACACTTCCTTCTGTTATGTTCTAGTAGCAGTCCCTGTCAAGAGCAGTTGGAAGAATCAGGCTGAGAGAACCTTTGTTTTGACTCAATAAACTTTTTCTGGAGTTTGAAGCATTTTTTTCCTCTTTCTGGCGCATAAATTTATTAATCTTTGTACTCTGTACCTGGTGTGATTTGGAACCCTCTTCTCAATTTGCCTCTTAAGTACCCACAGATACTTAGTCTTAAGCCTGATCTTTTCTGTACTTTGCCTGGTAACACTTTGTTTAGATTTAAACAGCTTGCACAGTTTTCCTGTATCTTTTGTGGTAGACTCGAGGAGCCTATGCCTTTTCTTCCTGCCCCATTTGTTTTGCCCTTCAGAAATCCCAACATGCCACTGCACTTTCAGTTGTTAGTCACCCACTGTGATTTATTCTAGAAAAGACTCTAAACTGCAACGTTCAGCCAATAAACAAAATACTAGAGTGGCAGCTTGATGGACCAATTACAGGAAGGTAATTGTAAAAATGTGCTTTTATTTCCTCTAGACGTTGTGTGCAGAAGTGATAAAGTGGACTGCACATTACTGAAGTCAAATTATGATGAATGAGAATTCATGCCAACATTTCGGCATGGTTTTGGCAACCAGCAGATTTATTAGCTGATTAAAAATAAAAGATGAAGACACACTGCCTGTTGGTTCATTGAAGAGCTACTTAAATGCTAACATAATGGAACTATTATTTCTAAGAACTCTGATTAAATGTGATATTATACTTCTACAGCATCGCTTTTCTTTCTGCAGTCTCACTGAAAAGGATAATCCATTGTAATAATATCAATCTTCGTAGCTAATACCATCAAACTTCAAACCAATTGAATGTTTTACCTGATGAAGTGATGTGATTATATGCATTTTAAATAGTTTCTGTTTTCACTGATTTGTACGTAAATCAAGATGTCTTGTGAACAAAATAATAGTCCTTCTGGTTTCCTGTTGTTTCTCAGATTGAAACTTAAGTCACCAGATTGCTACCTGTTACTTGTTTATTTGAGGTTCTTAAAATTCTTCCTGTTTGTACAGACCTCTTTCCTTTCACTTACATCAAATTCTCCAGGTTAGCATTAATTTCTCCCAAAGATTTTTAACTTGTACTGTTTCCCTTGTCATTCAAGCCAATGTAGATTATACTTGTACAAAACTGATTTTATCAGGAATTTTGTGATTGCTAAAATAATAATGTGCTGTAAAGAGTTAGATATTATTAGGATTTCCTGTAATCACATTTATTGAGTTTATTATAATTGATTTGCAGATTAAAAGGTCGTGTGATGATCTAATATGTCCTCTGGTATAATGTCAGTCCTTCCAAAGCCTCTATTTATCTTGAGGGACTGATATGCGGCAGGGCAGGAGTGGCAGAATTGAATCTTGATGTAAAACTTTCTAGAGACATAAAGAATATAATAAAATATATAATCAAATGTGAAAGTGACCTTTCTGCCGCTTTTTCCTGACTCATCCTTTCTTATCCTCCTTTCTAACTCCTGTAACTCAGAGACTGTTACTTTGTTTTCTACAGTTGCACAGATCCAGTGTTTTATCTGGCTTCCAGTCGGCTATTTAGCGTCTAGAAAAGGTCTGAGTAAGAGGGAACAGAGAGTATTAGCAGAAAAATAATGAACCATGTAGTAGTTTTTCTTTGTTGCTTGTATTAGTGACCTAAGGCAAATTCTGCAAAATACGAGTATTTGCCTTACACAGGGACAGAGGCAGTACTGCTTACACACATACTTTGTGGTAGCACTGTAACTGGTAGAGCTGGGAAGGCTATTTGGAAATGAGCTAAATGCCTAGTGTTATTTAAAAGCAGTCTGTTTCTTTCAAAAGATTCTGAGGCTTGAAAGCTAATTGACATTTTAAAAACTACCTTTAATAAAGTTTCTTGCTGTTTAGTTGCATTGAAATTTCTGTTACTGTATTAATTTAGGTCAGAGTAAATAAGAGTTCCCAACTGACTCTAGCTGTACTATTCATTTATATATATATATCAATAGGCCAGACAAGCAGATCATTATCACTCAACCGCATCAGCAGGAACAGGATCAAAAGGCAAGACAGCATTTAACCAAGAAAACATACAAGCATTACACATATATAAGAGAGCAGAGGAGTTCTGCTGGCAATTAGAGTCCCAGTGAGGGTCCTGCTGTTGCTACTCTGCAGCCAAGACATTACTGAGCCTGACCTGTGCACTACATGTAGTTTTAAAAAACATAGATATGAATATAATAAAATAACCCAAAAAGATGGTAGATAAGTTGGCTTTTTTTCCTGAGATAAGATATAGTAACTGTAGTGTTTCCAAAGGAAGTTATTTGTGCATGAAGAAAAGAGCGCTATGGAGTGCAGCCAAAACTACTTTCCATAGCCCATGATTTGGTCATTTGTGGAGAAGAATGAGTTTGTGCTTGAAAGCTGTTCTGAGAGTTTTAGCAGACTGCTCAGAGTGAATGAAATTACTGGCATGCTTAAGTATATTGCTTTATTCCCCTGAAAAATTGAGCAGCAGAGGAAAAGAACTGCAAGTTGGTATAAGGCCCAGCAGGAAGGAGGATAGTTGTGTCCATTGCTTTGATCCTTATTCTTGACCAACAGTTCTTAAAGACAAATTAACTCTAGGTATGCCTGCAGTGCAGGTATGTGTCTGCATTTCAGCAGTGCAGTATATTCTGTGCTGAACTCTGTGCTGCAGGAAGGTGGCTGTGAAGAGCAACAGTGCCTGCTGTCTCTAAACTGTCGCATACATTGTGGATACTATTTATCATGCTGTTCTGTCCTATTTGATAGTAGCCTCCTTGTCATACACTTACTCCTCAAGAGATCTTACACGTATACTTGTTTACTCCTATTACAAATAGGAAGAGTCTTTCTGCATAACTTACATCCCTAGAAAATACGGTTAATATACCTATTTTTATATCATTAAAAAATGCTTTTCCTCTGTGTAGTTAATGAAAGTAGTAGTGTTATTTGTTCTTCTAAGTTCATTTTTGCAGTGCACAGTGGATTATTCATGTTGGCTCTACATATGATTTTAAAGTATTTCTCACCTGTCAGGGTTTTTCAGGTGTTTTTTATAGAGCAATGTGTTTTTTCTTTTGAAGAGAGGAAGTTAATTTTTAAAGAAGTTTGTCACTTGCAGTACTTTGTTTGAGAGACTGCCATTGTCTCTGTACTTTCGTGGATATACCAGGAATATAATTCATAAACACTCTGGCTACTCCTTACTGTATTTAATGGCTACCAGAAGAAATATTCTAGTGTCAATAAAATAGCAAGAAAATTGAACTCAGTTTCTGGGTGTTCTCAAGAGAGGACAAATCCCATCCCAGAAGTACTGGTGAGGATGACTGACATCACCGAGCATAGGAATGGACAGGCTGTCAGGGCCTGGGAGAGTGCAGTAGCTGCTGTGAGTGCGAAGAGGTGTTGGAAGCAGTTTTTAATACCTAGTTCTACCATATCGCCTTCCTCACAGCCCAAGTGATGCAGGTCTCTGGGGTTGCAGCTGGGTTATACCTTTCATCTACCACGTTGACTGAAATTCTAAAAAGCTCAAATAGAAACCAGAGTAAAAAATCAGGCCAATAATTTGGTACCCAGTAGCTTACTGTATCACAATATACAATAATTAGTAGTTCAGAATTGCTGTGGCAACCACAGTGTAGTCTTCTGCAGAAGAAATTCTTGTGAAAGAATGCATAAGTGATGATGGTCATCGTGGCCTGGGAGCGAGAGTTAAGACTAGAACAGGGAGAGTAGTTCATTAGTGGATGTTGGTGCAAATGAGCACAACTGCACGTAGTGGAGATGAAGAGTTAAAGAAGAAGTTTCATGCTTTTGCTGAAACTAGTTTAGAATAGCCCATGGCTTTCATCAGCATCCACCAGAGTAACATACTCTGAATGAATTTGATTTCCTAAGTACAGCGTACAGTGAGGCTTCTGGTTTCATAAATCATCCATTTCAAAAGTTCTGGAGAAATATAGAGCTATAACTCTAGAAAGAAAATACTGGTGGTGGTATGTTTTTAAGTATTTCCCAGCTGCTGTAATCAAGTTGTGTAATTCTTCTGCATTTGTAGCAGTTATGAGACCTGCACAATCAAATGTTTCTTTGTCCACGGTGCAGACATGATCATGCTTTTGAGAAATTGTGGCTCTAATAGCAGATGCTACCTTTGCTTTATCTACTGTTAAATCAGGCTTTATTTCTGTTCCTTAGATTATACTGAACACACAGGGCTGAGGTTTATGATATCCTAAAACCACAGGTCTTCTTGAAAATGATTCATGATGACATTTGCTATGTCACTTACTATTTACATTTTCCTGTCCAGCTAATTCCGAGATTTGCTGTTGGTACGTACGGTGCTGTATCAGAGATTCACAGAGATTTGCCCTGAAAAATCAGAGATTTCCAATTCTTTTCAAGGATTTGCACTTGTCAGCTTGAACGATTCAAGTTCAATAAACAACTTTGGACTTCACTGTGTCTCTTCACTATTCTTAGACTTTTAAGAATAACACTTTTAGAAGCGGTCTCACCCCCTCTCCCCATAGCCACAATCGGTCCTCTTATGAGATTCTTTTCATGATTTTGGTATATGCCTTTTGTACATAACA
Organism: Pavo muticus; assembly: GCA_016647715.1. Taxonomy (NCBI): domain Eukaryota; kingdom Metazoa; phylum Chordata; class Aves; order Galliformes; family Phasianidae; genus Pavo; species Pavo muticus. Next base: position 1,074,568 of record JACDJE010000035.1, on the reverse strand, counting down.
GAGTATCTTTTGTCCTTATTTTGTGTCCCTATATAGTTTAACTATGCAGCAATTTAGAGGTCATTTCAAGGCACTCACGTTAGCTGTGTTGTGCAATTAGTGCCTTGCTTGCGCCAGTGCAGTAGTTGTCCACATGCTCCTGTTTCTTTTTGAATTTGTTTTGATCATAGTTTTATCCGAAGGACAAAATTTCCCTCAGAGATCTGTGAGTCGAAGCTCAACTCTAATAAGCAGCTCTCGCTTTGAGTGGATCACCCAGTGAGATCAATAGAACTTCTGCATACAGCATAAGAAGAGTGCGTTAGAGCTGTGCTCTGCTCTTTAGATTTTAGAGAACAGTTCCGTCCTAAGTATAAAATAATAAGTGTTGAAATGTTTGTTTTTTTTTATGAAGGTGGTCTGTATCTTTACATGTATTTTCTACATTTGGTGCTGGGGTTTGGTGAAAGATTATTTCTAGTTTCTCTCTGATAACAAAAGAAACAAACAAACATACAGCTTGAACAGTAGGCCACGTATTTATTTAAACTAGTGAATTTAGCCAGACATTGTCCATTAAGTAGACACATGGGTATGTAGCTGATGTGGTTAGAGAATGTGAAAGGGAGTAAAATGAAGAGACAAAGGTCTGTCAAAATCTTTGGGTCTCTGCATCTGTAGCAACCATAAAGATCCTTGTAGTTTAATATTCCCACTTCAGAATGCAGTTGTAATCACAGTAGAGTTACAAATTCTCTTTTAACCATCTATTGAACAATTTTGAGATCCTCCAAAGTAAGCACAAAGGACAGTGTTTTTGTAATTCATTATTATGATATAAACATCAATACAAAACAAATTTTCTGCCATATGTTGATGTATGTTGGAATCTTAATGGAATCTGTATGGATTTCACTTTTTGGAGGCTTCATGTGATCCTACCTGCCTGTATGTAATGCTGTAAATTGCTTAATGACTTGCCAGATGAAAATTACCAGGTGGTCTCTCACACTTGCTATACTACAGCAAGTTACTTTTGTGACTTTCTGCGATTTAGTGGGCATTCATTCTTAGCTGTAGTCTGTGCTATAGCAACATGAACGGAACTGAAGAAGGAACGCTTCCGGATGGTACAGTCATCATTAATCTTACTAATTAGTCGTTGCTGTAAAGTACAACTTTTAAAAAGAAACAAAAATACTAAGTCTTGGCAACTGGAATGGCATTCAATACTGGACAAATTCTTCATCTGATTTTAATTTTGAGTTCTTTTCCTCTTTCTATTCTTTGGTTCTTTCAATCTAAATATTTTAACTTTTTTTTTTCTCAAGGCAGTATGAGGTCCACAGGAGGAAGTCTATAGCTTTCATCTTGATTTATAGAGACGATGATAAAAGTTTAGTCTCACAGCTTGTTGCCCATTTCTCTGCTAGATTGCTGCCTACAGCATATGTTCAAAGACAGGTTGCCCATAGTTGAATGTAGCTTTATTTCAGTAAACATAGCCTACAGTAGAAACATATTGAATTTAGGCTAAACTTGCAGAGAGTTTGGAGCAAAAACACTATGTATAGTGTTGGGTTGCAGTTAATTCTGTTCTAACATTTATAAGCCTGTTTGACTATGCTGGAGGGATAAACGTAGATGGGGTTTCATCCCTGTTTCATATGTCTACAGTAGTCATGGTTTGTGGCTCAGGGTATGCAGAAACGAGATATTGTCACTTGTGCTCTATGAATGAGCCTTCTTGTGAATCAGTTTAGTGTGTCTTAGGAATGTGCAGCTCTCACATATCACAAAGAATCATTTCTGTGCAAGCTTACTGTGCTATAGAGAAGAAACAATATGAAGGTGCAGAGGAGTAAGAGAAGAATTCTTCATAACCAGGTGGAAAGGAAGAGTGCTTTGAGTTTCCTTAGAAATCTAAGAAGCCGTATGATAACAGTATCATCACTTTGAAATGCCCTTCACTCATATGCATAAATGTCATCTATATAGACAGATACATATATATTTATATATAATACTATTTACAGTCTTATGTTAGTAATAGCAATGCAAGTCTTTATTTTTATTGACCAGTACCTCCAATGTGAATTAGTTTAATATTAATTCAATAATAGAATTAATATAGTTTGTACATTAATGATTCATTACTATAGGAAGATATATAGTTTTGTGGTTTTCCTGAAGTTAGCATTCATTGGCCCTAAAACAAAAGGTTATCTCACTAGACCAACACACACTTAAGTGAAAGGATGCATACACTTTAAGATCACTCCTTTTTAGTATTCCCTGCCTATTTACAAGCTAGAGCAGTAAATTGAGACATACATCTGCGGTTTCAAGGGCACTGCTGTCTGTGGTGTCATTTTGGCATGTTGCAGTACCTGATCGATAGTGTTCCTTTTGCTCAGGTGAGCGTTTCTATTACTTTAAACTGAATTACTAATATTATGCAGTCCACCTCTAGGTGTTTGGTAAGAGGGAGGGAGATTTCTGCTTCACAGCTCTCTTGATGTCTTTCCATTGTCACCTCAGTCCCACTTTTATGTGTTCTCTCCCATGGAATGACCTCCCACTCTCCATTCATCACATACCCTTACTGCTGCTTGAGTGGCATATGTATTTTGTTTTTCTTAGCTAGCCATCAGTCCTCTTAGCTGACTACTCTTTGCTCCTCAGATTGACCTTTGCAGCCTTGTTAAAGGGATTTGACCTTTAACATCACACCCCACTCCATTCCTGTCTCTTTGTTGTCTGCAGTTATTGCAGTACAGCTCTTATATAACCGAAGGATGATTCTTGGTGCAGCCCTGTCCATAGGAGGAAGCCTACTCCTGTCAAAATATTTGCAATGCAGTAATCCAAAATTGCAGCCCTCTTTTAGAGTTAAATCTTTGTTAATGAACGGACAGTGTTTGTATTTTTTCCTTCTGTTGCTGATGTAGGGCAATATAAATTGTCATACAAAGTTTCATTCGTGTTGCTTGTGATAGTAATAGCTATCATTGACTTTCAGGAGAGAAAGGAAATAGATTTGCACTAAAAGATGAGAAACATTCAATTTAAATGCATCAGACAGATTAGAAATTTTTACTTAAGTTTGTTTAAACAGAATAGAAATGAAGGATGTTACAAGGACTACATAGTGAAATAGCAGTTCATTAAGATCATCATCTATAACCTGCCTGTCGCACACCCCTTGTTGAGACCAGATTGTCTGCTCTAGGAAAGTTCAGATTAATCTATCCCTTATGTTGTCATACTTGCTGGAGTGGCAGATTAAGATTCTATTTTTGGTGCCTAATTTCTAAATTAGCAGTTTTCATCAAACCATGTTTACTGCTGTCACAGAAGAACAAGCTGGGTTGTGCACAGTCTCACTGAATGACGTGTAATTATAAAAGGCTGAGGATGTGCCCTTGTGCTTGCTAAATGAGATGGCAGCAGTTCTGTTCCTCTCAGAATATACTGATGAGCTCTTTTTTCTGTAATTGACACGTTCTTTAATAGTTAAAATACTGAGTTTTTTTTCCTATTACTGGCTGGTAATTCGTCAAATTTAAAGTAGGGATTTTTTTCCTTAGTCTAATCATTAGTTATTGAAAAGTAGAAGAAAATGCCTTTCTAGGCTCATTTAAAAAGAAAAAAAAAGTCAATATTTCTGAGGTTAAAACATATCGGTGTCTGGTTTATCCCATCCAACCATGCAGAAGGCTGTAGGTTCAAGGATGCTAGTTAAATTCATTACAAGAGAAGTTCTAATAACTCCATCAGAGTGCAGTGAATTATATCATTTTGCTTCCTGAAGTTATGTTAATTGTAGATATGCACTCTCAATTCTCTAGTGAGTGGATTTGGATCAACTCCCATACCTAAAATTAGCCTTTATGAAAATTGGGACCCTTCATATAAATTGGAAGTAATCCACCAAAGTTTTTTTTGAGATTTTAAAAGATGTTAGGTTTCTTGGGGAAAAGTCTCGTATCTGCTGGAAAGTAATAGTCATAGGGAATGGAAGGTAAACATGGGGCCACAGAAACTTATGTAGGATTAACAGTGAGGAGGGATTTCTGAAAAGAAAATGCACACAGGAAGGAGGATATGCTGAACGTGGAAGGAAGAAGTCAAGATGTTGGCAAGATAGGTAGATGTAAACTATAGTCTTTTTTCTTTCAGAATCCCAGCATTGTTTTCAACCCAAACTAAAGCAGTAATTTATATCACAGCTTTTCACTAATGGAAGAGTGATGAAAATGATTCTTCAGTGGATTTTGTTTTCAATATTTTAAGTTAAAACAAAGAGTTCCTATGTGCCTAAGTAGTAAATTGCATTTGGTTTTGAAGTGCTTATGTGACTGTCACACAATAATTGTCTGGTGGAACAGAGTAATTGTCATTCAGCTCATAGCCAGGTTTCTGGAATCTTGGAGAGGTATATAATAGAACTAATTTCTCATCTTTTTTTTTTTTTGAAGTGCAACTTATGAGTGTAAATAATACACATGAACAGTCACTGGTGAAAATGTAAGTGCTCCTGAAAACATAAATATTTTGAAAGAATCTACTAATTGCTGTGAAAGTTCTGTTTGTTAAATTAATTAGAAACATTCTCTTGCTTTCAATTTCTGTGCTGGAATGGAAAAGTAGAAAGTGTTACGGATGATAGCACTCAATATATTAACTATGAAAATGTATGTTCTGGAGTATCTCTAATAAGTAAAGTAAGCAAGTAAAACCAATTTAAGTACTACTTAACATAAAGATAACAAGAATCAGTTTATTAACCTATAGCTTTTAGAGATGTACAGGTTGGGTATTAAGTATTCAGTAATAACATGAATGCATGAATTTGAAAACATTCAGATTTATCGCAGTAGAGAAGTCTAAATATCAGGTTTTTAATTTGTTTCACTTTTCTCCTCTACATATATGCCTAGAGAATGAAGGAACATTTGTGTTTCTTATATATATTTATGAAACAGCTAAATATCTTAGCAGACCTACTCTATTTTTAAATACTAATTACATGTGGAAATATTATCTCAGATTGTACAGAATTATTTTTAACTTCAACATCTTTTATCCCTCGTTCTGTTTTATTTCCTTATCAGGAAGGTCATTCAGGATAAGCAACTGACTCTTTATTTAGCCTTCAGTTTTTTTGAAGAAGGGTCTAGCAGTCTTGAAAAGGACTCATAATCGCTCCTTTGGATTTCTTTAGATATGCTTGCTGGACTCCTCAGGGAGTCTTTGATATCCTGACACTTCATGTTAGTGCAATGTGTTTGCCAAAAGAATTCTCTGTCAAAGAGGTTGCAGAGACTTTCTTTCTGTTTGCCTCCTGAAGCTGCATGGCATACAGTTGCCTAGTGAGAAAATAGGATAAAGAAAATGGTGTAAATGTAATTACATCAGCTACTTGGTGCAACAGCTTGAAAAGATTTCTCATGAAAAAGTGGAGGAGCAGTGTTTAATTCTGAGTAAGATGGTAAACATCAGGTTTTGATTGTCAGGCTCCCTGAAAACACCAAGAATCCATGCCATGGAGCTCCTTCAAGGAACTCCAGTCAGAGATGTTTCAGGTACCCCTGTGAAGTTTAAGTTACATCAGGTGGGGTTACTCACTGAGCCTTGGGTAGGGAAGCTGTGTCTACTTTCAGTTAGCAGCATCTGTGGGGCTTTCTTTCAGTCACAGTGGTGCACTATCTCCGGATAACAGGAGGCCTCGAACAATCTTTCAATCCTGGAAATGCTAATGCATTCATGTTGTATTTTCCTTTTCTCTGATAAAGAATTCTTACACGTAACTTCTGAAAATATGGACACAACAGAGAACAGTGCTAGAATAAATCACAAAGATTTAATTCCAGTCTTACTTAGTAACTCCCAAGAAACAGGTTTTTAGTCCCTCTAAGAACTAGGTAAACTAGCTTTTACAGAATACGAGCAACTCAGTAATTTATCCTAAGCTCCTATCTGTCTTTTTGTTGTTTTTAAAAGTAACGTACAATATTAAGTGAAATAGGAATCACTTCCCTCAGCAAATGTTATTCCAGTCATAGTAACTTGACTGTGCAAGAATGAAAACAATGTCTATCTTGATGAAATCTAAAAGACATAATGAGGTAAATGGATAAATGAAGGATTCTGAACACCTTGTTCAGTAACTGAAGAGGCAGTGCAAAAAGCTGGGCCTTCAGCTTGAATGTAGTGGTGGGACACTAATACTGGTGAACTCGCTCCTTAAGTGTATTCACTGAAAGAAGGGGAAAGTAAGAATGTGGAGGTGGTAAGTGGACTCTTGATCATCCTAAATTGCCTTTGGAGCTCTATATGTGAGGGGTGTTGAGAAAGCATACTAAATCAAATGAAAAGGAAGGAGCAGAGTTATGTAGAGCCACCAAGGTGATGGCAAGAAGACTGAACTTTAATTTAAAATCTTGCTTTTCAGAGAAAATTTAATTTTAAATAATCTGTACTAATAAATGGAAATAAGTCTTCAGGTCTGCAAAGTAAGAAACATCAGAGGGACTGGAGCTGAGTGCCTACCAAATCCAAATACAGCTTGAGCTTAAAATATTCTGTATTTCTAATTCTAGGTTTTAAGTCACTGGCTTCAAAGAATTTGCCTTTGGTTGTCTTTATAGCCTTTTATAACTGTCATAATACCTTCTTTCTGAGACGCTTCTTATATATGATATACTCAGAAGCTCAGTACTGTGTTCTTAGTCAGATCTGTGTCTGGGAAATCCTTCTTCCAGAATCAGATTGATGGAGTAATGGATCACGGGTAAGGATCACTTAAATATAATTGCACTGTTTGATTTGTGCAAATTTTGTTAGCAGAGTTAGGGTCAAATACACCTTTTATGTTAACCATGTTGAAATATTTAGCGAAATCTTTGCTATACGAGAGCTGTGAAAGTCTACGTACTGTAATTTTAAAGACGTAGGTGTGAATAATTCTTTGTAAGCGTTGTGGTTGGGTGTTAGATGAGAAAGCCACTCTTCCTGTTGTCACCTTTCTTCAATGTAGGATAGACTCCACTGGGTGCTTTCAGCTGCTTTCAGGTCTGTTTCTCTAGATGAAAGAAAAAAGAACAGATGGTCCAAGTTGTGTTTGATTCTGTAGTAGTCCACAGGTAACAGGTTATCCCTTTCTTGACTGCAGATTGCACTGAGTAAGTTGGCGGAGGGAGGGAGACAGAGGGAATAGCGACGCTTCACAGGGTCTCTATATAATAGAGTACTTGGGGAACTCAGAGTCTTCCAGTTTCTCTCGCCTACAGACACTTAAAAATGAGTTTAAGTAAAGCATCATAGGAAGCAATAGCATTGTAAAAGACAACCATGCACTACCGTGCTGAATGATTTAGGCTTAGTTTAATTTTCATTACAAGTGTGTCTTTGACCTATTTGGATTATCATCTTACCACTATTTTAATTCTTAAAATCAGATAATTTTCTGTTATGTTACTGTCTTGAAACATTCAACTTTAAACCATCTACAGTCAGGGCCATCGTTCATATTGTACTGAATTAAAAAACAGTTTGAAAGTTGGAAAGACTCCTAATTTAAATCAATTAGAAAGGTAGTTGTCAGTGGCATTTTCAGTGCTCATCTACACTTTTACAGTGAGTGAGAGGAACAGAATTTGTCTTATTCAATCAAACCACTCCTCAGATAGGTCCTCAAAATTCAGGAAGTAAAGCTGGAAATAAGGGACAGACAATTCTGCAAAGCACAGTCAGGAAATCTGCAGTGTAAGTGTGGGTCATCAGCTGAGGTCATTACTCAACAAGCTCTTTCATAGTATCAAATTAGCAAATTTGTGTATCTTTCTGTTATATCAGATACCAGTTTGTTTGGTTTGATTTCTTCCTTTGGTTGTGTTTGTAAATGAATTTGGACTGTCTGTCAGGTAAATGTTTCAGTGTTGGCAGTTTTATCTTCTAGATGACTATATTAAAGTAACTAGATTCATTTACAGTTACACGTTGCAATTACAGGAAAAAGTAAATGCATTTTAAATGTATGGTAAGCACCATTACAAGAATTTTGCTGTATGTGTATAAAATTCGGAATAGCCTTCTGTGCTCAGATAAGCTTTATCAACATCTTTTTCAAACCCCTTTCTGTCCCAAGTGCTTACTGTACTTTCATTAAGATGCAGTTATGTTCAATTCTGCACTAGCATTTTGAGACTACTTACAGGTTTCTGCAGTCAGTCAGCATTATCCAAAGAATCAGTTCATTCAAAATGTATTGGTTTTGCTTTTGCCCAATTCTACTAAATACAAGAAAAATGTTTTCAACATGATATGACTGTGTTTCACACCATCAGAGAGAGTCACTTAAAAGCAAAAAAGACAAATGCTCTGCTTCCTCACCTTTAGTTCTTCAGTGAGATCAGCTGAGCTGTACTGTAGCTGATGGCAGGGAGCATGTCCCCCTTTTCTTGTCCACTGTGGCTGTGAGTCCACACCAGGACTTTTTTTGGACAAATTCATGCCATGGCCATTTTTTCTATGTGCAGTTTGGAATGTAGTTTAGAGAAAAACAGATTATAGAATAGCTGGTTTGGATTTTAATAGCTATTGCTTTTGTGGATTTTAACATTTGTTTTTCATCCCACATGATGACGATGATGAGATGCACTTCTTTCAGTGGTAGTCTGCTCTTACAGCAATCCTTACGAGTGACACAGTTTAATAGAATATGGCATTTCAAGATCTAGAATAAAATATGAACTAAAAAATGACTGTTTGAGGAAATATTACTCATATGCAGAGGGACCTATTAAAGTTGCCTCGCATACCAAGCCTTTGTTCTGAGCACGTGTGACTGGAAGTGCAAGGCTGTGTTGTCAGGTTTTGTTTAGTTAATGATTCTACTTGTTAAAATTTTAACCATGGCTCCTTTTGTTGTGCTTCAAAGGTTTCATAACATGCTTTATATTAATTTGTCTTATACTCTTGAAAATATCATTTTTAGTTATTATTTGTACGGTGATTGGACTGCTCTGGCAAATGTTTATATGTAACTTTGATTTTGAACATGGAGTTCTGAGTAAAAAAGAAGCTGCATAGAACTCGTACCTCATATACAAGGATTGTGTTATCCGCTAAGAGATACAAATCAAGTGCAAGGAAAGCTTGAAGCTAGACTGAAAGAAGTGAATGCTAAATCTGTCTCAATTCATGCTGTCAGAGGTATCTGCATTTAAAAATTCTTGGTCATGTATAATAATAGACTGAAACACAAATAGCATGCTTATGCTCAAAACTTCTAGAATGCTTCTGTCTGAGAATACCTTGAAGACAGTCCTGAAAGAACAATGTGTGAAGAAACCCACCTTGATTTTGTTTCAGTGTGGCACTGCCAGGTCCATTATCTTTATTCTCTCTACGTGGTGAACAGTAATAGGAAAGGATTTAGCTTTCTGTATTAATCTTCAGGTTACCAAAGTGTAATGGTGACCCTTTACCATGGGATAAAAGTGCTTTCTAACACTTTTTGGTTTCTGATTATGTCTGGTACCGTTCTGTTTGTGATTCAGTCCCTGACTGGTACCCATCAGTCCTTGTCTTCCTATAAAATAAAATATCCCCATTAAAAATAGAGTTCTCTTGAATTTCATATGCCTTACAATTTCAGAGGAATCGTAATTAAAATAGCTACCTAGCTTGTGAGGTGAAAACTCTGCTTAATAACAACTACTAGTTATAGCTACCAAGAAGTTGGTAGCTGGGTCACAGAGCCACATAGCAGGCAGCACCATTTTAAATATACTATACTCACAAAGACTATATTAATAATTTTATGTCATATTTATTGGTTGAGGTAGATTGCATTGATATTAACTGTAATTGCACAAAAATGTGTATGTATATAAATGTGTAGTTAAACCACATGAAAACATATTCAGTACCTGCTTTGTATTTTCCTTCTGGTGTAATGGAGAAGGAAACTATGGGGAGAATTTCACTCCAATGAAGTACTAAGTACTTCTTAATATGTCAGGAAAAACATATAGAATAGTATGCCACAGAACATGCCCCATCATATATGCTTGTATTTTTATAATTACCATTTGATTTACCAGAGCCAAAAATTGGTTGCCAATGTCAAACGGCAACCTTCTGAGCCAGCTTTCGTTCTTTACAGAGTCACATCTTTGCTTCTCCTCAGGTGTGAAGTTTGATATTGTGCTCCCTTTCTGTCTCTTCATAGCAGAGATTTTGTCATGGCAGTTACAAGTGAGCATATGGAAGCAACAGCCTTTTGGGCATCAGAAGCTGCACCAACAGAACAAACCACATTAGTAGAATGGATGAAGAATGCTTCTTTGTTAATAAATACGAAGTAAAGTGTTCTATCTGCATGAAAATATGTGTAGTTTTCTATGCAAAGCCAAGGGGAATCCTAACTCTCTGCCCAGATAGGAAGTGTGTACTCAAGTATGTGGCTGGCCTAAGATGCTTCAGCATATTTTTGGATTTCTTTTTGATTAATATCATACTTCAGTGCATCCATCTGTCCATGTACTAACTGCAAGTTTCAAAGGAAGATAAGTGATATACATCAATTAACAATGCAGGCAAAGTTTAGGATGTCAGCAAATTTTGGTAACTTTGATAGTAAAGTGTTGCCAGATTGAAATAGTAGAAAGTTTTATATAATTTCCAAAATAAGTGGAATCCTTTTCATAAAGGTAATTAATAGAAACCTATGACTGAAAATGAAGAAAAACCACTTCTAGCTCTTCCTGCTCCGTGCAGTCAGGAAAACACAGGAGAGAGACAAAGATATCTTATTGCTGTATCATCCTCAGAAGGACTTGGTTGGTAATTGCAGTAATTTCCCAGCGAGTAAGCAAATAATTTCAGAGTAGTTTGGCAGGTCTGAAGTTCACAAAGCAACAACTGTGTCTGTATTTTACCACAGACACTTTTTAACCTACCTGGGAAACTCTGCTTCAGAACAGAAGCTTCTATCTTTCCTAAAGCTGCACTTTCAAATTCATTTTGAGTGGTGGATTCATTGTCTTTGTTGGTCTTAGAAATGCAAGCTATTAGCCTAGTAGTTACTGAGTGAAATGATAAAAACCAAAAAGCCTGTAAGAAACGTAAACCATGCAGTTTAGCTGGTTAGCAACCACTAAACCAGCTAGCAATCAGAAGATTTAAATTGCTTCACAATGCCGGTTGCTTGCAGAATACCTGCTATCCTCTTGATAGGTTAAAAAAATAATCTATTTGCAGCTCTAAGGTTGAAGAATGCAATGAATTTAGTAAGCTCAAGCCTCACTGCACTTGTCTTTCATGCTACCAAATGTGTCCCTTTAAGATATTATACTGTTTCACACCTGATTGACTAAAGAATTTAGTAGATCCTCTCTCACAGTATATCTGTTATTAAGTCTCTTATCATTTCTTAATGTTGAAACATACGTGTCAATACCCATGAGGCAGCTGGAAAATATTTATGAAAATTGTCCTGGTCAAAACTTTTAAATCTTTATTTGAATATCTGAGGAAGACTTGGGTTTTATGCTTCACAGAAAAAAAAATCTAGAGTGCTTATCTGCCAACAAGTACTCTATACCATAGTGTACTCCTTTGAAAATAGTGGGTAATGACATAAAAAGGATCAGTAAATTGCAACCTTAGGGCAATAGACTTGCACTGACTGAATTCATCGCTGGTGTAGCTCCATTACAGTTAATCAAATTACAGTTTAAATAATTCGGCCCAATGAGTTTGCAGATAATTTCTTCTGAAACAGAGGCTGAAGCACATATGGACACTGTGTATTTAATAGTGATGCTCTATGACAAGTTTCTGAGTTCTAATCTACATAGTGTGGACTTTACAATGCAGGCATACGATGTGCTTTTACATCTGTGTCTTTCTTAAAGACTGTACATTGCTAAATACCTAAATTATCTTAATATTATTATGTTCTTACGTAGTTCATTCTATCTTCAGTTTATAAATTTATGAAAGCAATATAGCTGTGGTGCATTCAGCCAAATTTCAATTCATATGTATGTTTACAAAAGCACCAACATAAATGTATACCTGTATATATGGGCGTAGATACTGCAGATTTGGCAAGCATTTGTAACGTTTTTGCACTCTAAATAATTCAGTGTGTTTAGAGGTATTTGAAACAAAAACTGCCTTGGGATATCAGTAGGTCATACATTCAGTGAGAATCGGCTTCTCCATTAACTAGCACTGGCACTGAATCAATATAGTGTGAGTTATGCTGGCAGTTTGTTCAGTTCAGCTTCATAAAAATGTGAAATAAATATCCAAATTTCACAATGGCTTATCTAAAGCAGAAGGAATCTCAGTGACTAATTTTGCATATGAAATTGATGAAGGGATGATGAAAAGAACAGAGCTTAGCGCCTTGGACAATACTTCATGGATAGGATTTGGTTAAAAAAAAAAAGTTAACTAGCATTATACTTTTCATTGTTGTTTTTTTATTGTTGTTTTTTTCTTTTTTTAATCAGAGTCAATTTCTTTCCTGCTTCCTCATGTTTTCTTTTTGTTGTTCTTGTAGAATTAAGATCTGTACATTAGGAGCACATGCTTGCAATATTCACTGAAATTCTGTAAACCACTGTGGTCAGTATCTAAGAACATACACATTAGGGAGTGGAAATTTCTGCTTTACAAGCTGGTAAAGTTTCTGACCAAGTGTCACAAAGAGGAGGCTAAATTAAATTATATTAATGATGTGTGTCTGAGGCTGCAGAATCTCTCACAACAGATCAACTCTTATGTACTTCAACATGTCTGTGTTTCTGTTAGTTAATGCGTGTCCAAACGATTCAGTACCCTGGTCAGATCAAAAGTGCTTAGCATCAGGATGTGTTACGTTCTTTTCCTCTTATAAGCTGTCTTCTACAACAAACTGACCTTTCTCTGAATAGGTCAACAGCTTACAGAGCACAGGGACCACCATCTGACCTATGCTACACTGACGAATTTCTGGAGTATCTTCAGCTATGTCAGTACAGCAACTGCAGTATGTACTGGTGTGAGAGCAGAAATTTCCCTGGGAGCTGCCTTCAAGCATCTACATAAATAGTTTAGAAAGCATAATTCAATTTATTTCTTTGCAGAAGTAATTAAATAAGCAAAGGCTTTAAATGTAGCACTTAAACTAAACTAGAAAAAGCTAATGGCCAGGATAGAGAAGATTGACTTGTATGTGAAGAAGTCTTCTAACCTTTAACCTTAAATATTGCAATTTGAGTTTGTGTTGGAGACAGCTGTCTACTGGGACAGTTATCAAAATCATTTTCCAAGGCTATATGATCGGTGTGGATAAAGAGAGTCACCTGTTCTGTATTTATTTTACTGTCTGTTTAGCAGAAAATATCAGTGGAAGTTCTATTTTTTAAAAAAGGAAAATAAAACGAGCGTACTTTGAATTAAGAATGGATATTTCTGACAAACTGCATTACAGATGATTGGTGCAAAATTGACGCTACATGTTACTTGACAATTTTTCTCTCACTGAAATTAAAGAAATTTAGGATGCTTTCAAACAAAGCTGCGTCTAATTTTCTAGAAGTGCACTCATCTGCCTTGAGGGACCTTCATAAAAGTCTATTTATGATAAACCCCTTCAAGCATAAAGTTTTCAGACATGTAGAATGTTAGCAACTATAAAGAAAAAACATGTCTGTTTAATTCAGATCATTTCCCAATTTACATAAACGAAAGGTTTGCTTTTTTTCCCCCTCAAGATTCCAATTTTCAGTGTTTTATTGCACAAAAGCAAGCAAACAGAAATGAATGCATTTACTTATAAGTACTAAATACCAAGCTCATGGCAACTGGCCTAATCTCGCAAAATGTGCTAAGCTTGTCTTTGCATGACATAGCCATTCCAAAGCAAGTCCCTCAGATAGGTAAATTCAGTCCAGCATTAGATCGCAGGTAATGTATTTTAGTTCACATGCACTTAGGACTGCTCCTTTGTGTTAATTTAGCTCTTCTGCCAGCCTGATTTCTGATCTGAGAGCAATGAGGAGCAGTGGCTAGGTGGGAGATATGCAATCCGGCAGTTTGACAATGCGTGCCAAATAATTCTACTATTTTACTATGTATCTCATTACCTATGTATGTAATGCCTTGTCTTACTGAGTGAAACATGCTAATACCTTCAGTGTTTCTCCTTGTTTTTGTTGGTTTTTGGTTTTTTTTTTTGGAGTTGGGACAAAAAAAATTGCAGTCAAAAAGAATAAAATACGGTGCCTAATCTCATACACAGTAGTGTCATTATGCAATTATGTCTCCTTTCAAAACTGCAGCTTCTTATTCCCTGCCTGTTATCCTTTAGTGTTCGATAAGTTATGAATCTAAAGCTTAAAGCAGACCACTGAACATGTTGTGGCAGATAAACACTGAAGACATACATTCTGTATATTTAGATGTAGCTTTAACATAGGCTACGTTCTAAAATTAGGCAAAAGTGCATGTCAAATAATACAGTTTCTTATAATTGGTGAATGATTTTAATTTCATGGCACCACATATGTAGTAGCATTACATCTGACATCTAGTACCTTACTAGAAACATTAGACAAGTGTAATCCAATAAGGCAAAATACAAAACTAAAGAGCCAGGAGAAGCGAGATAAAAGCACTTAATCCCATGACCTTTAAAAATGAAACATGCAGCAGGGATTACCAAAGTACAGTATGCTTCTTGTACGTTATATGTAGTTTTCTTGATTAGCTACAAACTTGTGTGTTTATTCATGCTGAATTGAAGTAATAACTAGAGTTAAGTAAATAGCGTACAGCAAATTAAAGGACGTTTTGTGTTTTGTTCCCAGCTAAATGTCATTGAACAAATAAGATCGACTTTTTTTCTTCTTTTGATCCAATCTTTATATTCAATATGATCCTTTTGAAGAGTTTCCTATGCAAGTATGGTGATCTGCATGTGAATGTTGGGTTCAGTTGCTGCATTGTGGTAGTTAAAAGTCATGATATTCATAAAAATGTGTGCAAAAGATTCTAGTTCCTTTCCTTCTTTCCCAATATAGCGTATGTAAGACAGCTGTAAGAAAGCAACCAGGTGTCTGTACCTGTTTTATGTAGTGTTATGCATGATGATCGTGCCCTGCTGTTCAGCCACCTAATGTATATTTGGGCTTACTTACTTGACACAGTGCTGCTCTGGGCTGTTTCATCATCTTGCAGTATGGGTCAAAGACATTGGACCTTGCTACACATGTCCACATAGACAGCCTTCTAGTAATTAATGTGATTATTAATTATGCACTAGTTAAAAGCTTAGCAATGCCATCAAAATTTTACTAACATGGTAAAATAGTTGGGAAAGTTTCAGAAAGTCAGAAACAGTGGTTCTTTTCTTGGTACACGTGAATCTCTTCACTAATCCTCAACAACCCACCATGATCTAGACAGTAGTGCTTCTTGAAATCTCTTTAAGTACACAGCTATTCTTAATATTCATGGATATTGTACTTGTATGTATACTGGTTTAGTTTTTTTGCTTTATTCAGACAAGAATGTATAGATAGTTATCATTAAATAGAAATATTTTCTACCTTCTGCAGTATTACAAAAATAATTTTTTTTTAACTTTATCTCTAGAGAACAACCAAGCAGAGAAACATACTGTTATCATCTTTTTAATACCAGCAATCTGGAAAGGTAGATATTGTGCTCTGTTACTGCACTTTTTGTGCACAAACATGATACAGACCTTATTAATGTTTACATTATAAACTCTAATTTACTTACGTGCAACTACTGTACCAGTTTCAGCCAACTGAAATACAAGATTTGTGTTCTTGCTTCCTATATTACTAATTTGTCTCTGGAAAAAACAAGACAGGATTGCTTGTAAGCCTCTTTGTTAATATTTTAATTGTACGTTATCAACCGTGCACTGGTCAGTCCGGTTTCAAACTGCATATTTGATTTTAGGAACATTTGAGAGATTAAGGTAACTGGGGAGGAGATAAATTAGTAGGATACACAGTATAGAAGTAAGGATTTTTGGTAAAGGCTGTCTTGTAACAATAGCCAGTGAACAGCAAATGGAGCAGTGAGGAGCGTGTATATAAACAAATATGTATGTTTATAAATTTACATACATTTATAAATTTAGCATATACAAATGCTATAGGTAAACATAATGCCTTATAAAATCCAGTAACGGGGAGAGTTTCCTCACTAGTGCGGGTCCAAAACTAGGCCGTAGTTACTGTCAGCATTTTGACTTTGAGGAGTGAAGTTGAATCAAAATCTGAACTTTCAGCCTGTGCTGTGTCTTATGGTCACTGATATCTGCGAGCTTGTTCCTGTTTGTTTTCCTTGGATAACAGGACAATGCATCTTACCTGCTCCAGAAGGAAGACATTTATCAGAGATAACCAAGTGATGAAATCCAGATTTTACTCCCTACCATAAAATGACCTTTTAAAAAGTGCATACTTTGGTGCTATAGTTTCTATTGATTTCTACTAATGTCTTTTTATCCTTTATAGCACCATGAAAACTCTGTGGAATTTAGTCCTGTAAATCACACAGGCTAATAATTCCCACTTAATAAGGGCAAAACTTCTGTTTTTGCTGGTTTTTGTAGAGCTAAACAAAATGCACAGAGGAAGTAGATTTTGTTAGCTGCGTTTGTATAATCTATGATTCAAACTGAAATTTGAGAAGATTCTATTTCACAATTAGTGTTTCCTACAGATAGGATCTGATAAGTCACAGCAGTGACTGAAATGAAAGGTAGAGATTAAAAATAAGAAACAGTAATTATAACAACGAAACAATGAATAATAAACTCCAGGAAAACAAACAAGCAAAAACAACTTAAAGCCTGGGCATTGCGAAATATGAGCTTGGCAAGCAAATGTGTTCATATGTGTTTCAGTTACAATAGTGTTTTATCATTTGGTTTATGAAAAGTGACTTCTTCTCTTAGGTCACCTTTATGCAATGAAAGAACTGTTGCAGTCTCCAGTGTGTAGTCTCCAAGCTGATAAATTCAGTGGCTCAATGAGTGGGTGACAGAAAGGTCATCCAGCTGACAAACTGTCCTGTATATCTTTACAGATATGTAACACATTGATTGACTGCTAAGATACATATTAGTTGTGATATAAACCATATGTCTTCTTACTTACTTCAGGCTATGGATTTGTCAGGTACAGGTGACATATATAGTTCTCTGGGCTTGCAACACCACAGATATGAAGTGACTGAATGAAGAAAGGCTTCATTTGGAAAGCTAGGGACATACCAAAAGTTTCAGCAATTCATTCAGTTATGCACACACTTGTAAAGCCTCCTTGAAACTCACACAAATTAGATAAAATTCCTGGACTTGAGAAATAGGATTGTCATCTTGAAAAATGTCTGTCTTTAAGATTTCTGGCACGTTATCTTCTGACCAGGCTGGTACTCAGAAGAAAAGATTCCCTTGGAAGACTTAGGCATTGTTATTTGCAACAGTTGTCCTAACAGAGTGGTTGGGAGCTCTTTTCCTCTTTCATCTTATTAACTGTCTGTGAAATCCCTAGCATTTGTTTCAACTTGGTACCTGAGGCAATGGGAATTTTCTTGCAAGTTCTTTACAGAACTGAAGATCAGTGATTAATCTGCTCTTTTTTTGATTCAAGAAAAATCTTAAATATTTTCTTGCCAAAAAGCAGTTAAAGAATAGTATTCCATTTCCATTTCAATTATCAAAGAAGTCAGCCTATGTTCTTACCCCTTCAAAGTAAGCCTCTCACTTTCACATGCTTTTTCAGTGGAAGAGTAGAAGACTCCAAACTCTGAGATTCACCCAGCAGCTGTTCCTATACTTTTTGTTTCTTTCCACAAAATCTTGGCAGCCATTTGAAGTTTTCCTATAAACTCAAATGGAGTTACTGGAGCACTGCATTGCACCTAGGCGTGAGGCCCCCAGTACAGGAAGGATGTGGAACTCTTGGAATGGGTCCAGAGGAGAGCCAGTGAGATGATAAGAGGGCTGGAGCCCCTCTCCTATGAGGAAAGGTTGAGGGAACTGGGCTTGTTTAGCTTGGAGAAGGGAAGGATCTCGGGAGATCTCATTGTGGCCTTCCAGTACTTGAAGGGAGCGTATAAACTGGAGGGGGAACGGCTGTTTACGAGGGTGGATAGTGATAGGACAAGGGGGAATGGTTTTAAACTGAGACAGGGGAGGTTTAGGTTAGATATTAGGAGGAAGTTTTTCACACAAAGGGTGGTGACACTCTGGAACAGGTTGCCCAAGGAGGCTGTGGATGCCCCATCCCTGGAGGCATTCAAGGCCAGGCTGGATGTGGCTCTGGGCAGCCTGGTCTGGTGGTTGGTGACCTTGCACATAGCAGGGGGGTTGAAACTAGATGATCATTGTGGTCCTTTTCAACCCAGGCCATTCTATGAGTTACCATGAAATGTCACATAAATCTTACCAGGTTTCTGCATAAACTTGTCAAGTTAGAAATCTTGTTGTCAAGGAAACAAAAATAAATTAACGTGTATCCTATTACTGAAGCTATCACTATATGGAAGTAATTTTAGCCATCATGGATTCTGGTTAGTTTCTTGTTTTGCCTGAACTGCTTGACATACAGTAGAAATATGTTACATTTGGATTTCCAACTACTATATGCTGAGTTTGTATCATTTCAGTATAGTATCTTTTCAAAACAGTGCTATGGTATACACTCGTGCTGTCTCTTCCCTCGCTCTCCACATACATCTGGTGCTTTTAAAAAGTTCTGAGAACCAGGACACAAAATTTGGCATGTGTCTTTTATTCTAAATGAACGTATATGTTATTAACAATGGTCTTACAAGCCGTTCATCATTATTAGTATTGTTTGGAGATAGAACATTCCTTCCCTTTGTTTTCACTGAATTTCTGTCTTTGTTTTCAGTGAATTTCTATCTTGTAGAAAATGCCAGATTGACAGCCTTGAAAACTGAAATCCCACTGTTTATCTTCAGGCAGCAATAGTATAGTCAATGACAGCACAAACATCCTCTCTGCCTCATCAATATGCCTGAAGTGTTAGAGAAGGTAGTTCAGTCTCCATGGCCATTAAATCCTGTTGATTCCATCAATAAGGATGCCAGTTACTGAAAGATGTCATAGTGACTTTGTGATCCGAATGACTGCTCAAAAGACACTGGATTGAGACACCAAATTCATCTCACATACTTCAGCGCATATACGATGGTAATGGCTTTCATTCGCTGGGAATCTGGGATGGATTCAAAAAAGCCTCTCAGATTTAAAGCTTTCTAAAATTCAATAACCATTCCCCTGAGACACACAGTCCCTTCACTTACTTGAGAAACTTGTTCATGTTTTTTAACAGGTTCCTTTTCATGTATTAGGTCTTTATTGTTTTCAGTAGCTTTCTATCAGTAGGAGATAGGATCTGTGGGGCACGTGAATAAGACTACAGAAGGACTTACTTGAATGTAAAAGACTGCATACCATCTGCTACTGCTGCACGTTTGGTTTGTGCTGCTAAACAATGGGCACGTACCTGTCCTCATTCTGAGTTCTGACACTACTTTCCCCACCAACACGAGGTTTTGAAATCGTGAAGAAGTGTGGAATGAGCTTGGGTAGCAGTCAGCAAAGCTGTCTTTCTTCCTACCTCAGTTTCCCTTTCTAGAAACTGAGGATAGTAATGCTTGGTGAGATATTTTTTATAATTTTTTAAATTTTATTGCTGCTACATAATTAAGCTATCCTCTAGTAGATCAAAAATAACAGGGAGAGCAAGATTTTTAGTTGTGATAAGCCTTACAGACCACTGGAATGTGATGTAGATTGTTTGCTGTCTTCTTTGTTCCAGAATGCTTCTTTGGTAGATAAATATCCTTAGAAAATTCAAAATAACAAGAAAAGTAAAGTTTACTTCAAGAAAAAGCTGTGGAAAACATATGTGCTTCATTAGTTACCAGGCAATATTTAACCAAACTAGTATGTGGAATAGATGCTGCTCACCAAAGGGTGCTTTTGTCTAATAATCATTTTGAGCTTAAAGTAAAAAAAAAAAAGGTTGATAACTTACCTTATCTATATGTTTGACTTTTATTTTCTGGTATCCCATGACTTCCATACATGAAGTGAGAGTTAATGGTATACATGCACAGTCTTCACTGGCATGGCTTTGTGAATAGAGTGAGAAAATGCTCCAAACTCACATGAGTACTCTGGCTGAAGAAGAAATGCTTTGGAGCTTTACTTTAGAAGGTAGTTGCACACATGCTTCAGGATATCCATAGTATCATATGGCTTGCAGGGGTGTATGGTAACTGTTGAATCATGGCCTGAACCTCTGATTGACCACCTGAGGCAAGCGCTGAGTCAGCCATGGGAGCACAGGTGAAGGCAATTCACCTGTGTGCTTGGAAGGGGTGGAGCCAGGCTCCACCTCTCCTAGACCCCATTTAAGGGCTGACTTCCACTGAGGAAGGATCTCTTCCTGGAGATCACTCCTTGTGGAGTCTTGTGGGCCTACAACACCGATGAGCACCTTTTCTTTATATTTAACTATTCTTAGTAGCCTAACTCATCTGTAGAATATCTGTATACTTATTTACCTTGCATCTATATACTATAAAACATCTGTATACTTACTTACCTTGCACAGGGGATACAAAGAGGATCACATCTGTTTCTGCTGTTGATAAAAATACTGCCTATTGCCATTATTTTGATGGTGGTTGCACCGTCTTTCTCCAAATTGCTGTAGTGAACAGTTATTTTTAAAAATTACATGTTTCCAGAACTCAAACTTATTTTACATCTGTGTCCATTTATGTATGGACAATCTGTTTCATAGACAGAAGGGAAGGTTTTAAGCTGCTGCATGCTGATTGCTGCAGTTCCTAGAGCAGGTGACAGACGTGAGCTGTCCTCCCACCCACACAGCCACAGTGCAGGTGGGTCTCTGATACTGTTGCCCTCAGGGCAAGAAAGCTTGGAAAGGGGCAGAGTGCCCCAGTGCCCCAGATGAAACGCTCAGATTATTTCTTACGTACCAGGAGTACACAGAGACTATGGGGCAACTCTTAGCCAGGTTTCTGCTTTGATTCTGCTGTTGGAGGAATCCATCTTTCCCCTTAAAACATGCAGGTAAATCACTGGTGATCCTCTTGTTCCTCAGATGAGTTCAGCATTTTGTCTGTCATTGAAGATGCTCCAAAACTATTCTTGATATCTCAGAAATTTCTGAATTCTGTTGACATTCCTGACATTGATATTGTTTTTAGCATATCTTATTCCTGCTTGCGTCTTTAGCAAGAGAGAAAACATTGCCATACTGAATATATTTTCAGTTGTATCAAATGGCCCAATAAGCTTTGGCTGAAAAAATTGGAAATCTTTCTCCATTGACATGAATGAGATTTGTAGTTTGGGGATGGGTAAATGATGGGAAGGAAATAAAACTTGGCTTTTAGTAGTTCTTTGACATTAACTTTGAATTAACAGTGACTCATTCACTTGTTCTGGGGGGGTATGTGCAGCTGTCAGAACAAGCTGTAAGGACAGGTGTGGGGATGCACAGATGTGCAATTTGAGACAGTACTGATCATAAACTGCTGCTGGCCACACCATCAGCTTTGGGTGCAGTAAAATTCGTACTTCTTATGGTAAACTGAGTTTTACCAGCATGGAATTAATTCAGGAAGGATCAAAGCCAAACTTGGCTTCTAGAATGTACAATTTTCAAACAGTGCAGTTAGTCACTGTTACTGGGAGCCTTCCATTAAGGCATCATTGCGTGTTGAAGCCGAGTCCAGCAGTAGCTCTGATTTAAAGCTGTTCTCTGCCAAGTTGTGGGCTGCTTGGAGGCAAGCAATACTGATGCTGTGCTAATGAATGAAGAAATTCATACAGTTCCTTCCCCAGTAGAAACTCATTAAATTGGTTAAGCAATTAGAGAGCTTTACTTCTGTGTTTGTTGGTCTGGAGAACTACTTTTTTCTTGGATATGTGCAGTGCTCACACCTTGTCCTGTGAGGCACAGCTGGAATAACCACCCCTGGTTCTATACAGTCCAAACTGAGATGGCCTGATTTGTGCCAGCTGAGGATCCCTGCCTTAAGGACCTGGTTGTGTTCCCGTGAGCTTAGTGTTAAAAGTCTTACTGACTTTTGTGTGAGATCTGTTCTCAAATGCAGCAGAGACTATAGAGAAAGTTGCAGAAATGGCTTTGTATGTGGATAGCATAGCACAGTGTGTTGTACAGTTTTTTCTAGGGCACTAGCACTGCATTAGTATATACTATTTCCAATCTTGCAAGTTCTCCCACATTCTTAACCTTATACCATATAAAGTTTTGTTAAACAGATGTATTGAATCTACATTTATTTCATCAGGTCTGTACCCTAAATAATATACTTTTATTGTAAAAATGGCACGTTTAATTTATGGCCACTTATAAATAATTTATTAGTAATCAGTAAATGATTAATAGACATCCTCCCCTTTAGTTATTTAAGGCAGTGTTGAGTAGGACAGTAAGAGCTAATGCACGCTATGATGTTTAAGTGCTATGAAAAAATGGATAGCATCTTCTAGTAACGTATTTTAATATTATTTATACATGTCTCTCTCATATGTTATACAGCAGAGCGCCTTGCAATAATTTTTCTTGAGAAAGCAATGCCTATACTCGTTATCCATGTGTCCAAAATTGTCATCTTAGTTTATGGTGATGCTGGTACTTACTATTTACCTTTTTAAAACATTAATACTGTTTACTTAATCACTGTCTGGATGAGCGTAATGGGGAACGAGAGCAGCTCTGAGTTCATCCTGCAGACAGTACATGGGCTCACTGCACTCGTTCAGGCCCCCCCAGCCCCAGTGGGAGTACAGAGCTGGCCTGTAGAGAAGTGAAAAGATGTGGTGTTCCAGAAGGAATTCCAATACAAAGCTCAACTTTCAGCATTTCACAGTGAATGCAGATAATGCTGCTTCATGAATTTGATTGCCATGCTCCTATCTCTATTTCTTTTTGTCATAAAATACACAGCTCTAAATGCATTAAAAGGAGCAAAATCTCAGAGTTCAAAGCTTTCCTAGAGTGCTTGCTTCTTTATTGTAGATTTGTAACAGTTTGTTGAGTATTCCAAATAATTTAAATTGTGACCTTGTAGTAAATATTATTTTTGTCTTAATGTTAAGTGTCAAAATAACACAGAACCATTCAGCTTCCTTTTTAAAATGCACCTTAGAAAGCCGCTGGTATAGTAATCACAGTGATTATTCATTAGTATCAAGTAGCAAGTTTCTGGGCCAGAAAAATAAATAAGTTTAATGAAAACGCAGTGACAGGAAAATAAGGAAACAGAATTGAACAACTGGTATTTGAATATCTTGATTTTTCTCTTTGAAGTTAATGGGTGCTTTTAAACTGACTTCACGTGGAATATGGTCAGTCCAATAACTGCTGTCTGCTGATGTACTCAGGACAATTGCAGATAACTTAAGTAGCGCTGTGATTGATAGTGCATGCTGTTCCAGACTTGCAGTACGGGATTCAGTGATGATACATAATGATGCTTCCCTGTACTCATTTCAGATCTGGCCTATAGTTGTAACAGGAAAATATAATAATAAGTGCTTTCCAGATATGTCTCCAAATGATGCATCCTTAAACTGATACTTTTAAAATGAGCTGGCAAGGTAGCAGCACAGTGGGACTCAGGACTTTGCACTTTGAAGGTTTATCTGTATCGTGCCACAAGGTAGACTGTTTTTAGCTTGACTAAGCACTAACAAACCTACATGACATTTTGAGTGGAAATCATTTGAATTCTTACAGCTGAGAGCTGGCAGAGAGAGCTCGTGCTTGTCTATACCCTAGATTTTCTGCTTAGATCTACCAGGAAAGAAATAAGGGAAATGCATGGGTTTCTGTGAAGTACTCTGTTCAGTTTAACTTCCCATGGACAGGTGTCCATTAATACCAGAACTGTCACATCTTGTACTCTAACTGACACAGCAGGACAAAGAAGCAATTATGTTGTACATCCTTCATTTTTAAAAGTATATCTTTCTCCGCAACATATAAAATTCATCTGGCATTTTAGATTATATTTAAAAGCTATCCTAAAAACTCTTGTGGATGAAATAATGATTTTAAGAGAGATTGCTCTGTTAGAAATAATGTACGTATCTTTCAATTAGTTCTCGAGCTTTTGATTAATAAATGTTCCAACAACACAGCTTTTAAAACACTGCCTTTCAGTTCTCTGATGTTGAGGACTGTCAGATTTCAAGTGGAAGGAAATGATTTGAGATTCTGTTGGCTTTAAGTTTGTACTCAAGGGGAGAAAAATGCAGGCCTTGAGATTCTATTGTCTATTTTTCTCTTACTGTGACTTCTTACTTTGTCTTCATTATAGCCGAGTTTCCACTGTCTCAGTGAATTGCTGGTAATTTACACACACCAGTTGGTTGTTTGGTAGAGGTTTTTCCCTGTTGCATTTTCTTTCGTTTCCTAATAAGAATGAAGTTTCGTCTGTTTGTTCCTTCTTACTGTTTTTTGAAAACTTGGACAGTGAAGCATTTCCCCAAGATGGCAGCGGGAATCCTCCACAGGCTCTGGGAGAACAGGAGAAACAAATGTGTAAAATCGCAGCACTGGAATACAAAGTTCTGTGTTTTCTTTTGGTTTTGTTTTTGTAGATATGTGTATATAAGTAAATGGACGACTGAATACTACCAGAAATGAGCATTCTTGCAAGACATATCTACTCTATGAAATCTTGACATTTGAGATTTGTAAGGCATTAGAAGATTTTAAGATTAAAACGTTTAAAGAAAGCAGATGGCTTCATCCTAATTAATATAATGAAATTTATTTAGAATGAAGAAGGGAGAAGGCTAACTGTCTCCAGCATAAAAGCTTTGTAAATGCATTAGCTCCCCAGAGGCCAGCAATCCAAATGCTGCCACTGCGCTTATTAGATGAATTAGATGTTGTCTTCCTTCATTCCTTAAAAACTGTGAGATAGAGTAACTTCTGAAGTTCTTCTAATGCAGAAGGATGAGCAGGCATCCACTCTTGTATTGTAATAGCATTACTATGTAGCAGTGAAAGTTTGATTCAGCCCCATCTTTCACTTCCATGTTGTCTATCAAGGCTTTAGAATATTGTGAAGATCTATTTCCAATTCAAATCAGTCTTCAACAAAGATCTATTTGACTGTACAGATGTCTCGTATTGCACAGCCTTGGACTGTGAGTTGGACTGGCTTCAGAACATGCAGAACTAGAGAGGATAGATGCAGAGTCAAGGAGCACACGTAATGTTTCTGTGCTCATCATTATACCAGTCAGCAAGTACTTTTTCACTTGTAATTTTAGATAACACCCCAGGGGAAGCCATTTTCCAGAGAACCATGCAGCACAGAATTACAGGTTTCTATTGCTATGGTGCTTGTTTCCTAATCTGCCTGAGATAAATTTTGCACTGTCCTGAGTGCACTCAACAGTACAAGATTCTGTGCTGTGAAGTTTTTTATCAGTTTTTACTCAAGATAACTATATGACTAAATCCTGTTTTTTTTCAAATAGGTTTTTCTTATTCCTAGATTCACAAACATTAGATGAGAAGAATGCATATGATCTGAATTCGTCTGTATGTGGACCATGGACAAGTAGGCACATATTTTGAAAGATACTATATGTTAGAGCCATTTAAGCAATAGTGAGTTTACACCTTCCATGGTAGTCTGTTACAGTGTTTAATTATCCAGAATAATTTTGAACAGAAATTGATGTACTTGGCCTCATTAATGTAAGGCAAAGAAGGGCTTTTTTAAAGCAACCTCCAGACAGGATTTGTAAACATCAACTTCATTTTTATTTGGTACAAAGCACATTAACAGCAGCAGCAGAGAGAGAGCTAAAATTTTACAAGTAGAGAATTAATCACAGCGGGTGATGACAGGCTGGTAAAGTGTCTCATTAGTAAAAGAATAACAAGGAGTTTAATGGAGAGTCAGTGTTTTGTAAGTATAATAGCCTGGGTTTTCAAAAGGGATTGGTGATTTGGGAATGCCTCTAGTTTTGATAGCAATTCAAACCAGTCAGATTTCTGAAGGCATTAAGAACATTTTTCTGCAGCTGCTTTAAAGTTTTTGGAGAGTGAGCATGCCAAAGACTGTCATTTCAGTCTGAGACACAATCCTTGACTAAAACGTTCCTAGTTTCATAGTGTTTTAGGACGGACCAGCATGCTTTTAAGACGCAGATTTGCAGCTGATATAAAATATCGTGGACCCAGACAACATAGGACAGTGGCAGATTACAGTGACTGACGTACTGTCCCTGTTGTGAACTTTTTGCAGTAAAAAAAACACTATCATTATAAGTGAGAGCTGCTGTTGTGTGGAGACTTAAACCTGCTCCCCATTCTGCAACAATAGTACTTACACAAGGCAGCGTTGTGGAAAGGCTTTGTTCTAAACATGCAATCTGCTTGCAACAAACGTCACTAGTGCAAGTTCTGTTCTAGAAAAGGGCATAAAAAATACAGCTGGCAGAAGAAGGAGACATAACCATAAAAGACAAGAACAAGCTGTAACTTAAAGAGACAACTTGGAAACTGGGAGACATGAGGAGGAAATTCCTATATTCTTTTAGCTGTTTTGAGGATGAGCCAGGGCTCATGCATGCTGGGTAGTTTACTCTTGTTAAGTATAGCTAATCTTTTCAAACAGATTATCTGTAAAAATATACATATATATATTTCTTTAAGCTTCTGTGATGCAGATAAAAATATTATTTTGATTGGCCTTTAGTCCCATGAGTACTTTTTCCTCAAGTACTAAGCATATCATTTATATAGGTATGTAACACAATATACTGCAGGTAGGCATTGTATGATGTTTTATTTATGTTATACTGTTGATATGTGACAGAATTATGTTTCTGCTGCTTCCAGTTTCACTCATTAGAGTGAGCAGGACAGTGGGCATAGCTTCTTGTAATACCATCAGGCTGAAGCATAAGGGGAATTTAAGCAATGCCTAATTCTTAGAGGCCCTCACCTGGTGTAAACTGTAGCTACAAGTTAGGAGACAAAATAATATAGGAAGAAGCATGCACCAAAACCAGTTAATGAAATCCAGTCTGCTAGTGCAAGAAAACTGATTTTTTCTTTGGTATTCCCTCCCCTGCTAAGTCTATCAAAGTCAAGTAAGAATTTTGATTCCACCCCCATCTGTTGAAGTCATAGTGAAAAAATTTCAGTGTTCATTGTATATCCAAATTATTTCTAGATGTTCAGTTCATAATAAATCTACTTAGAGTGCTTTGTTCTGATGAACTCATTTAAATGTATTATATTAAAAAATTGCATTTTCAGAGGCTTCTCTAGACACTTCTTAATCGGTTGTCATGGTGATGTCACTGATTACAGTTTTTAATGTCCCATTTGAAGATTACGCACTACTTAATGATCCAAAAAGCAGGTCTAATTTCTTTTTTTTTTCTTTTCAAATCTTTCATGGAATGAAGTACAGAGGTTAGTCATAGTAAAAAATAATGACAAATGCAAGTCATACAATGTAAAGGATGATTTCCTTAAGATGTTTTACGTAAAGTACATTTTCAGTCAACATGGCGATAGAATAAAAAAGTTGTAATCACTAAAAATGGATATATGGGTAAGGAACACCTGAAATATCCTTGTGCAAGGATTGTCTTCATCTCTCTTTAAAATTACAAAATGGTAATGGTCTGCAGAGCATGCGAAATTATTTTATATTTAAAAAGAATTTGTTGTGACATATTTCTCAGTTCCTGGCTGGACTGTCACTTCGATTTAGGTAGCTTTGCAAGCTGCAGCAGAGATCTAACTGGAAATTCAGTTTCAGCTTCACCTGAGCGTGCTCCACATTTTGGGGAAAAAAAGTTCGTTACCTTCCCATCTTTAAAGGGTAAAATGTCATGCGTGATTCCTTTAAAAAGTTTGGAAGCTTTCCTTTCATCAACAGTATTTTAAATTTCAAGAGATTTTTGAACACTTCTGTAACCTTTATAGGTGTTGCAGACTGTAACGTTTCCTACATGCGCATTCTTCTTGTCTATCCAGATAGTCTGAACAAAACAAGAACCTCCTATTACAGTACAAATCACTGTGTTCTCCAATAAGAACAACATAACTTCTATTTAAAAATCAATTTTCATTAAGGTCCATTTCCCAAAAGTTCTTTGGCAAAATTACGTGGGATACCTGTGAAGTCAAGAGAATTTTAAATGACTTATGATGCACTTACATCAGTATTTAGATTTGGAGAAAAGGAGGTACCTTTAAAGCTCATTTCCTGGATGTTTTTAATCTGCTTGGGTTCACACCACGTGTAATTCCAGAGCACATGAACTTGATTCCCTTCTGTTTAACCTCAAGCAGCAGATCTTTTTGAAACCCAATGAATGCTCATCCACAGAACCTGCCTAAAGATAGTCCAGGATAAATCTTTCAAAACATGTGTGACACGAATGTCAAGTCCTCAGTAAAAGCTGTTTTTGCCACCCCATCTTCTACTGTGTCCTAATGTAAAAATAGCAATAGTGTTTCAGACTGTTGTCGGCATTGTGCATGTGTACCTCTGGAGACTGCTTCTCAGGACGGTAGTATTTAGCCTGCTGAGCCCCTGCTCAGTACTCCAGAGCTTATTTGTTTATTAGTAAAGGAATTGTAAAAGTAGGGAATGGAATGAGAGTGGGAAAGAATAAAGAAAAACAAAGGAAAAAAAGGAAATGACAGTGAAAAGAAACAATGAATATTTTTTATTGTTGCAGATTAAAATGAGAGAAAGAGGAAACTAGTGTATTTTATTATATGCTTTGTTTTGGGAAGTTTTTGCTGTATTTGAAAGAGACCTATCTCATTCTGGCTGTAACTGGTCTTCAGAGGAGATTCTTTTGGTCTTGCTTACAAAATGGTTTCCATTACCATAACACTGAGTCAGTCTTTAACATTTCTATTCTCAGAAGGTACAGAGGTTATATTAGCCCCATTGAACAAATGTAGAACTCTATACTCAGATGGAAAGAAAAAAAACACCTTGATTCCTAGAGGCTCAGTGCCTTTTCAGAGGTCAAACTCAAGAAATTGAAGCATGAGCTTTCCTCATTAGAGTGTAGTGCTCTGTGATAGCTCTTAATATTCTTCCATCTTGTACAATTCTCCATGTTATGTGAGAGGAACAGAATGATTATCATTTCTTAATGAGCTCGTAGTTTCTGCTGTAAAAAGCAAAAAAATAAAAATAAAAACACTTAGGGCTTTCACAAACACCTCATCAGTGTGATCTCCTTCCTATCTGCCTCAGGCTGTCAGGTCCTTAAGGACATCACAATGATCTCTTCATTTTTTCAGGCCTAGTGGTGAAGCAGTTTGCTTCCTCCTTACTAACTCCATAACTTCATACTTGCTTGCTATTCATGAGCGCACAGTGTGCATGCAGTCACTGCTGTGTCCACAGGATATACCTCAGGCTAATTAACTTAAGATATGTTGGAGAGAAAATTGTTAACAGGGAATACAGGGCAATTTTCATTTCATCCTTTATTCCTTTTGAGAGAATGGTCTTTTGCAATTTGTAAAATTTTTTCCTTTATTAACTTTTTTCAGTTATTGCATTTAAATTCACAGCTTGATCAAATAGTTTCTTTTTACAAAAAGATGTTTGCATGTCAGGCCTAATCTTTCTTGTTACAAAGTTATTCACGTGCATTTTAGCTGGTTGAAACTTACCTCTTTCATCATACTTACATATGAAAAATTGTGGTTTCACCTCGTCAGAGGTCTGTGACTTGCATGCTTGGCAGCATGTCTTTTGTATATAGTGCTCAAAGTTAACCAGTCTCCAAATAGATAACTGTCCTGGCAGCTTCCAGAAGCTTCATTCATGTTTATCCTTGATGGGTGCAAGCACTGTGTAAAATAAATAAAGAATACCACAAAGGTCTTCTGAGAGATATTAGAAGAGTGCAGCAGAGAAAAACCTATGAAAGTTGCATGAGCTTTGTATTATTATGCATACGCCATAACAGTGATAACATTACTTATCTGGTGCTGTATTGCAGCCACAAATACTATGTTTGGCATGTAACGAAGTCTGTACAGTCTGAAGACTGTAGGAAGAGTTTTTACTCAGCAAGAGGTTTAAAGATAAAAACCCTTCAGAGCTAAACCTAATTGTCCTTTGAGGTATGTGTTAAGGTCAGAGCTGTTCTTGATGGTGCTTATAGTTACCTTCCCATTAAATCTTTGCTATTGTACTAAAAACAGTTTAAAACTTCCTGAGTTTCTACTGTTTGTCTGCAGACAGAAATGTTTCCTCTTTCTTTATAGAACATTACACTAATTCAAAAGATAATTGTATTTTATCCTGTTGGTCGTTATTACTGCAGTTGAACAAATATTAGTCAAAATAAACTTCACAAAAATGATTAAAAGGAAATAGAAATAATATATTAAAAAAAAAAAAAAAAGATGATTCTGATCAGGAGACCAACCTACTTAGAAAGTAGATAGTAGTTCAGGAATGAAACAGCTCTTTTTTTGCAGAAGGCAGCCATACTTTATTAGTGTTCATCTCCTCATAATGTCCCTCCCTCATCATTACAGTGAGAAGAGCTGCCACATACCTTTGTGTGTTTTCGCAAAAATTTTGCATGTTTTTGTAGGATGGGATCTGCCTGAGCAACAGTACTTTTTAGTAAAACAAATGTAATACAGCAAAATACTTCTCACTGCCCAGCCTGCCTGGCTTTCAGTTTCTAGATATGTCAATTTTATTTAGAAAGAAAACAAGAAAGGAAAAGGATGAAAAACAAACCCCAAAGTTCCTATTTCTTTTTTCTTTGTTGAATGCTGCTTGGCCTGGTAGGATGAGACTTCCAGGCTCTATCATGTAATCCACTTTTTTGTACAACCTCGATTCTGTTACTTTGCTTTCAGCTCCAAGTCTGCCTAAATTCAACTGCTATTTCTGCCCTTTTTACCTTCTTAGTCTTGTTCTCCAAAGACAGGATGCTATGGCACACTGCCTTTGTGGGTTCTGTCAATGTGAAATGCCTTTCTGGTAGTCAGCACCTGGTGGTGGAGCACCAGGGTTCATCTCCTCAACACTTACATGCTCCTACCATGCCCAGTCTAGAAATCCTTCCCTTCTCTCCTCATTCTAACGATTAGTTTGCTATCTCCTTTGGCACAGCATCAAGCCCCCTAGGTTTTCTCAGGATGATTGCTTCTATTTTGTGCCCTGTGTTCCTCTAATCATTAAGTAGAAGCATTCTATTGAAAGTGTTTATATTTCAGTTTGCTTTAGGAGGGCATTTCAAAATGAGTAGATTTTTGCATACGCTTTATCGTAATACCATTGTTAGATACAGTTAAAGAATAAATATACATAAGTTCATGATGACCAAATTTTAAGTCCTCTTGCTTCTTCAGCATACTTTGACTAAATGCTTTTTCTTATTTTAGATAATCTATTCTATCTATATTTGCATGTTACTTGAGAAATTCCACTGTTCAAACTTGCCTCTCTGTGAGCCGTTCTCCGATTCTTCATTTTCTTGGCTAGACTTAAAGATTCCTTCTGTAGGAACGTTCAGTCCGGTTTGTGTATGTGCACTCTAGGAAATCCATATCCATAAAAACTCTTTTAGCTTCACTTCTTTCAATAGTTTGTGGCTTTTTTTTTTTTTTGAGGAAAAGCATATCCCATAAAAGCAAGAGAAATTTTGGAGGGTGAATAATATATATATTAAAAAAGTTATTGCAGTGCACAGCAGCAGTGATATTTAAGTACTTTCTCTGCTCATGACAACAGATTGTGTGTTATATATTTATTGTTTACCTACTATAACTGCAATCCTCATTTGTTCAAAATAATGGTACATTTATGGTCATACAATAGCTTGTTTAGGCCAAAT
This sequence comes from Pavo muticus, assembly GCA_016647715.1. NCBI lineage: Eukaryota > Metazoa > Chordata > Aves > Galliformes > Phasianidae > Pavo > Pavo muticus. The sequence continues at coordinate 1,042,569 of JACDJE010000035.1, read as the reverse complement.
GTAGGTCATTACATTTCTGTGAAGTACTCATCTCTTTGTGGCTTTATATATTGATCTCTTATATTACAACATTTCATACTAATCTATGCATTTTTTTCTCTCTCTTTTTTTATTCTTTCATCCAACCACTGGAAATTTAATTCTCCACTGTAAATTGAGTGGCATGCATTCACTCTAATGGCCAAGTGATTAGCTCTTCAGGATGCCATACAGATCTTAAAACAAATATATTTATTTGTCATTGAATATTCAGAGAAGATCATGATCTTAATTGCATTTCAGCAGTAAGATACATGACAGAAAGTTGATTTTTCCCTCTAAACTTGAGACTCTTTCCATACTGGCATTCAATTTGATTAATGTTTACATTAACTGCAATTTATTGGTCACTTGCTCAGCAGAAGCTTTCCAAAGAAAGATTATAAATGCTAATATGTTACTATTTACATCCCCATAAAACATCCACAGATTACAAATTGGAAAATATAGGACTAATTAACACTGATCAGCAGATGTGTATGCTGATGTGATATATTGGGAAAATCTGATTTTCAGCTTCATTTAGTCAGAATCAACATGTTGATCATTATTATGAGTGACTGAGCAGACACTGAAACATACCGGTAAAACCCTATTTATACATTCAGTCTTGTTTTCCTATAGCTCTAAATAGGTAGAGATAGAATTAAGTTTCAGATATATCTATTTTGCATTGAATTTGAAAATCAAATTCCATTTACCTAACTGTAAGTGAAGATACTTGGAATCTTTTTTACGTTAGTATGGCAAATCAGTCCATGGAGGATATTGACAAGACTGGTTCACACAGACCTAGAAACACTTTCAGTATAGAGGAAAACTGCAATTGCCCTTTTTTTATATACTGTTCCTAGATAATTTTAGTGTGATTAGAATAGGAGATAAGAGATATCACAACATAACTAAATCAAGAAGAAAAACTTTAAGACAATTGATATGTTCTGAGATCATTACAGGTGTAGTATAATAGAAAAGGAGGAGCTTCCGGTTCTGGTGAACAAAAGGTATCAAAGGAAAAAAACACTTTATTCTTGTTTTGAACTAGAACTTTTAGACACAAGTGCACCATATGCTAGTGGGCAGCAAGGCTAAGGCAGATGTGAAGGTTTGTGAGAGGAACACAGAAATGAGAAATTAGAATGAAGAAACCGGCTGGTCATACTCACAGCCCATAATCAGCAAGGAACATGTCATTCCTGTTTACTTGTAGGAATTGCTGGAAAACGAATAGCATTAAACATTCAGCAACTTTATTCCTTTTCTATGTCTGCACAAATTTTTAATCGTTGTGATGTCAAAATAATTAGTACAGATTTTAAAGCTAGGAAATATTTTCACTCATAATGTGCTTTAGCAAGTCAGCCCAATAAATGCAATTTGAGTACTGCCCTGAAAGTCTTAATTGGACTATTTTTGAATCAGTTTGAGATTAAATTTTAGATTGGTGGCAACTTCCTTCATGATGTAACAGATTAAGTTTTCGCCTACTAAAAGGTACCCCAGAAAACGTGTGCCTGTTTTGTCAGATACAGCTTTGCCAGTGCGTGCGTGTTCACATACAAATGCCTACTTTTTCTGTCAACGTGAGTAATATGATTTATATATATATTTATGTATATGCATATATACACATATGTACTTAATAGCACATATATATCTCAATTCGACATTTTTGGCTTTTCAATGGTGTTAATACACTGAGTCCTATTGTAGGCACTTTTAAGGTCTCACATTCCTACCAGTCTGTACCTCCCATACATACCAGTCCAGCCTTCAATCTCCTCACCTTCCTTGAAGTTTCTTTTTCACAAGCTATAAAAGTCTTTCAGAAAGGAGAAAAATGTCATTTTTTTCTCATCTGTTGTGAACAAGGTTCAGGTCATCCATGCAGTCTGTTCCTCTACCATAACAGCTTCCTTTTAACAGGTTGGGAATGCTCTGCCAGAATATAAAAGCAAAAGGAGATTCATGAATTTGAAGAGCTTTTTTTCTGCCTGGCCCAATCTCTAAGCATTTCAAATTTTATTAACCTCTTCTATTATCCAATTTATTATTCCTTTACATTGTGCCTTGGTTGGACCATCAGTTAATGGTTCTGCTATCAGAAACAAAGCAAGACTGACATAGGAAAAGAGAGATCTGTCTTTCATTCCTGGTCATGAGAACAAAATAAGGCAAGCTGATGTGTGTCGTTAGCAACTTTGCTACCAGAAATTCCTTTTAAACATTTCTGACTGCATTCCCTTGATTTTGACAAATACTTTGGCCATAATAGAGCTTTTAGCTTCAAAATGATCTCTGTACAGTATTTCTATACAGGAATAGTATTTCCTCCAATCTAGCCTTCTCACAAAGAAAATTTCTACAGGATTTTCAGTAAAAATGAGTTTAAATTCTTCTCTTGATCTTGAAGCATGGAAATTATGCTCTCACCACAAATATTTGTCTGGAAACACGTATAGTATCATCCAGTGACTTGTTTTCTGAGTTCATCCAAAAGGAAATAATTGTTCTGGAAGAATACGCAGTACAGGTATTAGATTAATCAGTTATTTATTTGTCAAATGGGAATGCGTAAAAGAAAATACACCTTTTATATTTTTACATTTAATGAATATATTATGGAAAGAATTGCATTTTCTTACAAAAGGGAAAACCTTACTCCAGTATTTATCAGTACTTTTTATTTATTCAACCATGTAGATGTAACTTCCCCTTCTGTAGTACTTGACCAACAACCAAACCAGAGTCTCAAAAACAAAAGTTAAGAAGTCTTCATCCGTTTGTGCTACAGAGTGTATAGGGAGTCACAATGCATTCTTCTAAAGAAATGCTACTGAAGACATAAATTCATTTCCCTTGCAGTCAGACCACTACAAAGCTGCATCTATTCTCTGCCTAGTTCCGTGCATTTTGAAGTGCTTAGCTAAAGCTGGCCACTGCTAATAGTGATCCTTCTCAGTTTTCTTTTATTCCAGAAGTTCCATACAGGAGTGACAGAACTGTATATCCATGTTAGGCGTTCATATATCTTCAGATCCTTTTGACCAATTTAATTTTATATTAAGGCTCCTGAATAGGGATAATGAGTTTTCCAAGAAGCATTTTTCATATAAAAATGAAAATGATGGGCATCCGTCTCCACTGAACACAGAACAGCTGCCTGCAGATCAGTGGAAATCTGCTGTTTTCATCAGTTAGAGAGATGTTATATATTTGTCTCTTTAATTCACATTTTCAGTTACTTTGTTGAGATAGAGGCAAATACCAGGTAGAAGCACAGAAAATTTGCCTGTGACAGTTAGAGAGAAAAAAAACCCTAAGTTATCTACATACTTGTAATTAAAATATAGGAATCTACAAGTCAAGAATATGGGAGCCAGCAAAGAGAAGAGTCTTCTCAGTGAGGTACATTGTGGAGTTTGGGGCCTTTAGAAGAGTACTTTTTGTTAACCCAAGGTCATACAATTAATTATGCAAGTTCATCATACTGCTCATACAGTGTTCAGATGCCTGACTGTTGAATGCTTGCCTCTGTAGTGTTAATACAGCATTACAATACAGCATTACTTTGACACATTTGAACATGGTTTTTTAGTTTCTAGTGCAGTAATATTTGGAAAATATTATATAACTGCAAACTCTGTATGATCTGTTTGTTACCATTGGCCACAAAGTCTCTCTCAAACCTTGCAAAAGTATCAAATAGTATGCAAAGTATGGTAGACGCTCTAGATTTCATCCTGTCCACAATATATTTTTGTCTTAAAAGTTGAAGATTTTTCTAAGACAAGTCCAAACAGTGTCTCAAATTCCTGCCAGCATTCTACTTGAAACTGTAACTTTCTTCCAAGTCATCCTCTTTCTATTTTAAAAGCTGTCATTATACAAATTTTAGTGCATTTCCGTGTCTTCTTTTTATTTACAGTCACTGGTAGTTGAATGTGTACAAATAATCATGCAGCCACTTTCAGTTACATTTTGTGTGTGGCAGGTCACTGTAAGATGCAGAAATAATTGCATAACTTAAAAGAAAATGTAACGCTGTGTGTTTGTGCTTGTGTGCATACACAAACGCCCACAAATGTAAATGTATACGCGCTATCCTGTCCTATACAGTTGTTACTGGTGAAGTCTTCCATCAGGTTCTGTGAGGGTTTTTTTTCAGAAGAAGATAGCCATTTGCATTTGCAGTACCGTATCAATCTGGAAGTGGTAGCAATGTTTTAAAAAATAAATCTTAGGGAAGTAAGTGGATGTTCATGTGTTGGGAATAAAGAGAAGGAACATCAATTATTTGAATTATTTGCGTCAAATGCAGTCCATCATTCATGTCAGCTATGAAAAAACTGTCTATCATCTAACAGTTAAAAATTGAAGAATGCTAACATTTTTACAAAAAGGCTCATCTGGATCTTAATTTCCAATTATTACTTTCATATATTGATAATTTAATTTAGTGCAGCTTTTAAAAGCAGCAAACCTACAGCTGCCTGCTGTACTCTATGTGGCTTCAATACTCTTTATAATCCGATGTGTAAGTTAGTGTACCTTGAGGAATAGGGAATCTTCCAATTTATTAGCTGAAGTATCTTACATCTTTCGATGCTTGAAAAAATTTTATATTGACATATCCGGAGTTTTTATTGAAGTTATATTAGTGCTATCTATCAGGGATATGCTAGAAAATCTATAACTTCCACCAAAATGTTGCCCATGTGAGCAATTCAGTTTATGAAGTACAATCTTCTCAGGCTGACTTAGTGCCTCCTGGTTCATTTTTCAAGCTATGTGATGTCTAATGAATTTGTCAAAATAAAAACTAATACACAGTTTCACGTCTATCATCAAATTATGCTTTCCAATATAGGGCTAAAAGTATGAAAAAAGACACCTATATGAAAGTCTGCAAATGGAAAACATCTCAGGTCTATGCTATTCTATTTCCTGTTTTGACACTTCTTCGCAGTCTCAGAGCTGTTTTACTTGGTTGCAATTACACTGGGAGTTCATCCAGATAAAGTAATGACACTGTTTCATTATGTGAAGCATGTAGATATTTGTCTGTGGTGCACCATCAAGCCAGTCAATATATTTGAGAAAACATAAATAAAAGGAGAGGTTGAGAGGTCTTTATGACCTTCTTTAAAGCAATCTCAGATCCCATTTTCTAAACCACTAAACAGAGATTTTCAAACTCATTTGTTTTGCCTTACATATTAAGTCAGAACCTTACATCAAGTATCAGGCTGACATTTTTAAATAACAGCATAATGTTTACCCTGTTTATATATGCAGCATTGTTTTCCTCGGGTCTTAAGTTTCTTTGAATAAAGCTAAGAACAGTAAACCTCTAGGAATACTAAAAGGGAAAATGATTTCTCTGTGCCCTATTCAGCAGGCATCAGTAATATATGCTATCCTAGCTACCGATTTTCATAATCATAGGCAGTTGTCAGTCATCATAAATCAGTCTCTACTGTGACCTCTGTGGGACTAAGCAGGTCACTGCAGAGTGCTTCACATGTTTTATTTTTCTCTTTTGATGGAGTGAAATAATGACACAGCAGCAAGAGGAGAGTTACAAGACCTGTAACTTCAATCAGATGCCATGTATGCACTCCCAGGTACAGTCAGGGCTTTGGGACTACAAAGCTGTGCTTTCACTGCTGCTGATCCAGAGCTGGCAATTCTCTGGCCTTTCCACATGCAAGTGTGATGTTCAGGAACTCTAAGCTGATAAAACATATTAAAAACCCACTGGGGAGGCGCTGCTGATTATGGAAAGTAAACCTTAAGGCTCAGAGAGGCTTCTTGTACAGAACACGTAACCATCAATGGACATATTCTCGTATTTCATCATTAAAAAGTGTATTTTAAGTGTTTCTTTTGTAAGCCTGTAGTGTCAGCTGCTGAGCTGAAATGATGTGGTTTTGAATTTAATGGAGTGATGCTGATTTATGTCCACTGATATAAATTTTACACACGTGGATGCTGTTAATACCAGACATGGATGGAATAACTTTTAAATGCCTTGAATTCATCTGAACAAGTAGGCTGCCACCCTATGAAAACATGTGCTGTTAATAGCTTACCATGATACTTACTGTGTGTTACCTTAACAGGTGGGAGTGTAAGTGCAACCTTAGATACACATGTAATTGTGTGGGGCCAGGAATGTAACACGGGCGCACACGAGCGCACACTGGCACCAAGCAGTAAGTGCCATCCCTAAGAAGTACACAGTGTACTGCAGAAAGCTGCCTATTTGCTGGCTGGATAGTGCCAGACCCAAGCTAGTCTCTGGTTAGTCAGTAGCGCAGGCAGGCTCTGACAACTTTTCTGCTGTTCTAGCATTTTCCCATGCTTGTTCAGAAGGTGATACTGCTGGGATAGTCAGCAGAGCCTGCAATGCAGTAATAAAACATGATTATAGATTTTTGTTTTGTTTTTCAGGCAGGGTTGAAGTAACTCAGAAAAAAAATAAGTTGAAAAAGGCAGAGGACTCTGAGTGAAATGATGACTACAGACAAATCTGGGAATACATAAGAGGTAACACTGAAAGACAGTCTGTTAAGGTCTTAAGATTACCCCAGAGGGGTTAATTGAGTTTTTCAAAACATTTTCCATTGGTTTCAGATGGTAACATCTAACTAATGAATCAAGAATGAAGATTCCTTGAAGGAATGTTCATTAGCATTATTATGCTCATTAACATAATACGTTCATCACTTAATTCAGATCTGATTGGCTTACTTAGGATTAAAAGCCTGGAGCAGCAAAACTGAAGATGACCTTTTTTATGTGCGGGCAGAGTTTCCTCTCAGAAGGTTTGTGATCTCAGGGTCCTGTAGCCCATGTTTTCGCCAGTGCTTGCAGTCTATTTTTGTTCACCAATACAGCCTCAGTAACAAAGGTTCTCAGAGTTTCTTTTCAGTGCCAGAATATCTAATATTTGCCAGTCAAATTCCTACGAGACAGTGTTCTGCATAGGAGTGTATTCTGGAAATAGTTAATATAGAAACTCTGTTTAAGTTGAGTTCATTTATTCTTGATAATAACGGAACGCTAGGTTGGCATCCTAATGTCCTATTTTTCTGCTTAGTTGGAACCTGTCATGTACATGTTAACATTAACAGGAAAGCTGAATATGAAACTTGACTTCACTACCTAGAACATTAAAATTTCAGTAAGTTCAAAAAAGAAAAATGCAAACATTTGAGAGGTCATTTTGCTTGTTCTTTTTTTTTTCTGTAAATTGCATGCAACTCTCATTATATCATTTATCTTTCATAATAGCTTAATTTGGACTCCTTCCAAATTAAAATGGAGACAAAGTCATTGTTTTGCTGTTTTCAAAAGAGATGCTGAATTTCATATGAGTAAGGCAATAGAGCAAGGTCTTGAATACTAAAAAGAATACACAATTTTCTTCTGGTAGCTATGCTGGCAATTGAGTTAGTATGTTTCCCTTGCTTGAATGGCTAAAGAAAATAATGGTTTTGTCCGTTCAAATGGCACTGTTGAATCCAAGAGTTGATTTCAGCGATGGGATTCATACATCATGCTGTCTTACTCCGCATAAGGACTCTTCTTCTAGAAGAGTTCTTTGATGGATTCCTGTGTGATAAAACACATCACTCTGCACCTCATATTGCTTCCATTGCATTCTCTACACAGCAAGGGCAGAATAAGTCAATAAACTCTGCTTATCTCCGGAACGTTCCCTCTTAAAGGTAGTATATGATGTTATTACTAAAGTCATAGTTTTCAAAGATGGTGAAACGATATATCTATATATTTTTTTTTAGAGAAGAGTCATGATACAGTAATATCCACCCAAGTAGCGTTTTTTGTCCCTACCTACATAAGCTCACTTGTCAGCAGAGTGCATGCTAATTTATTAAGGCTGGTCCAGTACATAACTACATGTCTGTAAGCCAGTCGCGACAAGCCGGAAGAAAAACTGTATCTGCTCCATAACTGGCACCCATCACTTGTGAGGTGAACTCACAGGAAGTTGTCATAAAACTAAGGTTGCTGTATGGTTGCTTTGCAAATTTCTGCTGTAAGCAATGTCTATTTGTATCTGAGTCCAATATCAGCTTCTGATGAAGGCCTAGCTGAAGTTTTCAAAGTGTTTCAGTTATGTAGTGTTTTGCAAGGGGCATGTCAAAGAGGCCTCAGGGTAACAGCTTAGCCTTCCATGGCCATGCTTCAAGATGGTGTTCCCATCTCTTATGTATCCTTTTTCCTTCTGGGAAGATCACCAAGTTCTCTTTCAATTTAACAAATTGTGACTTTGATTACAACCAGCAAACTCCACCGATATTCCTGGGTGTGCATGGGCACAAAAATTAGAATTTGACCATACACTACTATCAAATAATATCAAGTAATAATAGAAGTTAAAGTTGTAGGCATCTTTTAGTAACACTGCACAGTAATATGGAGCATCTAATGAAATTTAAGTAAACAAAATGCCAGTGTTTCTATTGGCAAATGTCCAGGACACAAGTACAATCTTTCGTATTTTATTTGTAATATTCTCCTTAACAAGTGACAAGAGGAGATCAAAGACACCTTTAACTCTTATCTTGAAGACAAACACAATTTATACAATCTTTAAATATTAACTAGTGACTACTCTCACTTTTCCTGCAATGTAAGTAACAATAGTAATAATTAATATCAAATGCTCTTAAGCACTTTTCGAGGCATGGATTTCAATAAACTCTGCAAAAATATGAAAGTGTTGTTATTTCCCAGTTTTGCAAATAAGGAAAGTAATGTGGTTTGGGTTAGTGATTTGCCTAAAAGCACACACTGATATAGTGCACTTCTAAGAATAGCACTTAGAAGGTTTTGGCTGTCAGCCAAAAGATCTCTTCACTTAAGTATTTTGCTTCCGATACCTATGTTAAAACCCAGTAATACTGATGCAGATATGACTGAAAAGGAACATCACCATTTATTGTACTGGTACCACTTTCCTTTTCAGAACCTCAGACTTTGTTATCATAGATATCAGAGATTTCTCTTCTCAGTATAAACAGACCTAAGCTGTTGCTCATTTGACAAGTGGTATCATGGTCCTCAATTCTTGGATGATTGTATACAGGAATACTCTTGACATATTTTAGCATACTTTCCTCTGTGTAATTCTTATTGTTATGCCTACTCTTCTTGATTAATAGTACACACAGGGCATTAAAAATTAAAAGGTTATTTCAGAGTGGAATAGAGTTAAATTCAGTGTGAGTGGTGAAATACACAGCAGTGATTGTTGGGAACTTGAGAATAGAAAACTTGAGAATAGAAAACCTTGCAAGTATTTTGCTTATGGAGTAAGTTTGGCATCACTGGTCTCATCAGGGATGTGCCAGCATCTCTGTCTGTCCCATCATTTATTCATGGAAATGTAGTTGCTGGATATAGCTATAATAGTTAAAAATAATGGTGTAAAGTTAATGAAAGGTAGAAAGTCACTTGTAATTTCTTGAGTACAGAAGAGAGCAAACTTTTAAAAGCTTTATTATTATCCTTAAAGTAGTAAAAAATAAGAAAATAAATGTATCTCCTGATTATATATGCTTAAAGTATGCTTTCAGGTGTACCAAAGCAACTTAAAATCTTTCTCTTTCTCTCTCTTTTTTTTTTTTTTTTCTTTTAACACATTTATGATAGCTGTTGAGATAGCTGTGTAGAACCAAAATATGATAATTACTGAGTTCTGAAAGGCTCCATTCAATGCTGACTAGTCCAAGGTCCAAATCTATTGAGGCCTTTCTGGTCCCTACCTTTGATTTTGTTGGTGTTGAGAACCCTATCAACCCAAGCCACCTGAAGGTAGCGTGACTCTGGTGAAAGATGGGCACCCAAAGCCTGTGCACCTTAAGGCCTGTGTTTTAGGTGTGATCTGACTGAAAAAGGAAACTTGATTGTGATGCGTGGGCTAGATCATTTAGAAATTAGGACTACAACTCAGATAAATTCAGGTGATTAAATTCTGTATCAGGAGGAAAAGGGTTGATGCCTGGGAATGCATTTCAGGCATGCTGCACACTGGAGGCGTGGATAAGGCTGAAACATCTGCTTCTCTTGTGCACTCTGTCTAACCCTTGCTCTCAGTCCTTGAACATCTACCTCTAAGCTGCAGGTCCTAAGACTCAGTTATGCATTTAAGAGCATTGGTAAATGGTCGAGTTAGGGAGATGTGGGGAGAAGAGAGTGATAAAGTAACATACCTACAAAGTACTAACTACCACAGTCTAAAATAGTGCTTTTGAACTTGGAACACAACGCAGCCAGGAAATCAAAGGATATTAAGCTAGTCAGTAATATGGAGTATTTGGATTTACTAAAATGGGTAAAAGAATACCGATGCTTTCGAGTACCTTGGCCAATGAACAGTGTAGTAATGTTTTTTATGAGCGTTTTTATGTTCTAGCTCCTTCGTGGCTTCCATCTTCAGGAAGCACAGCATGCTAAGTGTGCATATGTTACGCTTAATTAGTTGGAGTTTCCAAATACACAAGCAGAAATTAATGTCTAATTCACAAAATTGCTAAGGCTATAAAGCACTCTCCCATATTGGAACATTGTACACCATCAAGAAGGCCAGAAGGCTATCTTCTGTATTTTAGATATCTTTCAGATGTAGGTGGCTGTTGCTATTCCTGCTGTTTTTGTTTGTTTGTTTGTTTGTTTTGGGGGGGAGGGGGAAGTGTTTACATTTCCTTATTTCACATTTTAGGAGTCAAAGTAGAAATCTACACATCAAACACAGCACCTAAAGTTGACACTGGCTCTCAGGAGAGAGTAACTTCCTTACTGTTCAGGGAGAAGAAATCCAGCCTCTTTGTTCTCTTGAGATGTGTATTTTGTTTTGAAGATACATTGTAAAGGCAAAGGTGTATGGAGGTACAGTCATGGCAGTATTTCTCTTCCCCAGATACGCCCTCAGAAAGAGGTGTGCGGTTTCTGGTTTCTTTCAGTAAGAAATGAACCCAGAATTGTGAATTACAAGTTTTGCAAAGAGACTAAAACTTAATCTAAGTTGTGAGCAAGAAATGGGAGCCTGTGTAGAAAGTGGCTGGAAAATATTGATGTAGTTTCCTTTCAAAAGTAAATTACAAGTACTGATGTTCTCATAAGGCAGCACAGTAAGTGCCTGCCTTTTACCCTTCCGCTCAGCATTTATCATCATTAATTGCTAAAACCACATTTTCCAAAGTCTTAGGAGAATATTTGTATTTTTTTATTTGGGATATTTTTCATGGGTTTTTCTGTTTGTTTGTTTTTTTTTCTCATCTCTAGCCAAATCCTGTCATTCTCTAAAACTAGTTTAGTAGCATTTTAAGATTCATTTCCCTCCTCAAAGCATTTCTCTATGTTTCCTGCATTGTCATTGTGACGCATTTTCTTAGCACTGCATTATTCTAATTTGTTCATTTGGTATCCAGATTGGATACTTTTTTTTTTATTGAATCTATGTTGTTAAACATTAGATCTAATGCCAAATCATAGTGATGCAATTAATAAAAACAAAGTGTCCAATAATTTTTTGAAAGCATCATGATGCTGCATAGTCCATGAATATTGTTCACTAGTGCAGTGGGATCCTATGGTGATTCAAGGAATTGTTACTAAATTGAGCAATGCTAAATACCCACTGAAGTCAGAAGTTTACTGAAATTGTGTAATAATGTGAGATCCCACCACAGTTGTCCAGGTGATGATGTAGAGCTTCGTTCTTTAGTTTACCCGCCATCATTTCTACTGGTGTGTACAGGAAGGATTAACTTCTAATCATTAATGACTGTAGATCCCTGTTTGCATCTGAAGTGTAGATGACACATAGCAAAACACACCTTTCATTGCCTAGGGTAAAAATTTGTTCCTCAATTGGTGTAAAATGGCAAGACTGCAGGGGGTTCTACCAGTTCAGGAGTTACCCAAGAATTGTATCATGCTACGGACTCTAGGAACACATTGTCAAATACAGTCTTACAAAAGCACTGTTAATATCACAGTAAGAGCAAATATCTGACAAATGCAGTCTTATCCAGCATAAATGAGTATGCTTACATCAACTAAATGGCTTGTCTTCAGGCTGTTGTCTGTGATTAATGTTAGTGGTAAATAGCCGTAATATCAAACACTGTTTCTATTAATTTTCATGCTGTTTTATGATACAGTAAATGTCATAGTTAGAGAGAAAGGGGTTGTGTTGGGTCCCACTTCTGATTTCCCTGAATCTAAGCACGAAATCTGCTGATTTTGTGCCTCAGCAGGATGACTGGGTTCAGATCTGCATATACAACTTCATGTTTGGTGACAGTCTGCTTGCCCTGTGGATTTGGCTGTATTTTTTTCTGAAAAAGATTGATTAGCCATGTTCTTAAAGTGAAGTATTTTTAATGAGCAATTTGAAAAGAGACAAAAGATTTCTACTGACTCTGTTACAATTTTATTATCGTCATCTGGCTCTTGACTGAGCTCCTCAGCAAGCTGCACAGCCTGTTTCACTAAATTACAGTAAGACAACATTACATATTCTGTCTTCTATTAAGTTACCTTGCAAGCTGCAGCAGATTTAGTTTACCTTGCCAAACCTCTTTTTCTCTCCTTGTGTATATTTATTAAGAAGCTGAGTTTAAGACAGCCCTGACTGACACTGCTTAGTATATGAACCTAAACAGTGTGCTGCTGAATTGTTTCGTTACATTCCAAGCACCAAGATATGAATATTCTTGTGCTTTTTTGGAATGTGTCTGTTTTCCAAGCAAGAGAATGCACTGCCAGTGGTACTCTGTTGTTCAGGAAGTAAAAACTAGGTTAGCCTCCATGTGTTGGGGTAACTGGTCTCCTACTTGCCTCTCATTCTAAGAAATCAAAAACTATTTTTTGTCTATCTGCACAGTCTCCTACAGGAGATGTTTTTCTTCCCTGTTTTATTTAGCTGGAAAACTTCTGTAAGAACGTAAGTTGGTGATCCACTTACACAAAGTAATTGCATGAATTTCTATTTAGTGTATTTTCAGTTATACCACTGTGAAGGTGCCTTAGACCAGTAGGCTGAGCATATTACTTATGAGCATATACCATAGCATAAAAGTTTTTATTGATAACTCTTATGATTTAATTAAATAAATCGAACTGCTGTGTCTAGGAAAGTTCTTGCTTTGGGTTTATTGAGCCCTTTTTACCTAGGCCTTGTAGCAAAGGCTTGCTGTTCTAGTGGTAGGGCACTCCCCTTCTAGGGAGGAGGGAAGTAATAAAACAGTTTTATCACGTTCCCTGTCTGTGCCTGGTCCTGGGAAAACTGTATGATGTTGTGATGACTAAATGTGAGAAATGCTCATGTTCAGCAGTCCAGGCTCAGGCGGAATTCTCTATGAATCACAATTAATTTCACACTTTTGTAAGAGTGGGCTACCTTAAGAAGCAGGTGCGCAGGTTCGGAGAGATGCAACAGCTCATATTTCCTACTTCCCAGCGCCTGTTCCCTCCCCTGTTATCTCACTGGTTGAATACTCCAGGGTTTACAGCCTATATGGCTGATTCCCTTAGCGGTTGTTCCACCCCTGTTTATTGCTTGGTTAACCCCTCTTTGTTCTCCTCCTATACTTGTTTAGTTTTTACTTATTATGGTATGCTGGGATAACCTCTCATAGTTAATCTTCCCCTCTGGCTATCATTCGTACTCAGAACTGGTTTGTTATCAGTACATCTCCTGATGTTACTCAAAAATGCAGGTCTTCTATTCTGCAGACAGGAATTTATCTTGTATCAGAGTTCCATGGCACCTCTTTCGACCTCTTTGGAGTCATAACATCTTGTTATTAGGCAAAAACAACATTTCTTTCCCCACGTTACACCAGAAGAGTGAATTCATTGAATCCCAGTCACTCAGACATTAACCAAAGAGAAAGGCTACTCTATTTGAAAATCCTCCTGGTATGAGTGCAACGTATAAAGTAAAAGAGTGCTTTTGTCAGAATTGCTGATGCTACTTTCCTTAATGAAAGAAGCTGTGTTTTTTCTCACTGTAACCATGTCTACCCCAGGGCACTTGCTACTACAAAAATACCCCTTGTTGATATTGTTAATGGAAAAAGTACATGTATAGCTTTGTTCTAACAATGATCCCAGAAGTGAGAGATCACACTTCAGGTTGAAATGGGAAATGACCATTATTGTATGTGATCATCAGTGTCTCAATGGCATTATGTATTATGCATTTGGGGATTTTTCTGTAACATTCTGGCAGTGCAAAGATGTACTGAAGAATGTGTCACATCCTCACCTAGTACCTTTTGACATGGCCAGAATACATTTATTTAATTGTGGGTGCCTAGCATGAGTGAGCCAAATTTTAGGCTAGGTGAAACTTCAGTAATTGCAGGGAGCTGAACTCTGATCTTGACTCTACGTTTTCTCGACTTATTGATGGCATGTAATAAAATGCAAATACCTACCTTGTATCTATGAAATAATTAATGATAAATACTAGTGGTTATATATTTCTTAATTGGATAAATATACATTTCAGAAAGGAACTGGTCACATTTTACAACCTAATTAAAGAAAATATAAAAGTATTATTACATGCAGTGGTCTATGATTATTGAGAAAGCCAGATAAAACCAAGCTTAACTGCAGGCAATTTGAAGCAAGAAATTCTATAACAGAAAAGGAAAGGAAAGCATGCACTGAATGGGCACTGCTCTGCATGCTGGCATGGCTGATCTGCACATGGAAGGAAAGCTTCATGGAGTTGTTACCATTGCTCCAGCAGTTCTAGGACAATACCGTATCACACAGCATGAAAGGAACAGCATGTATTATCAAATTCCATTACCCAGAAGCTATTCTTCAGAGTCTTTGGTACAGGTAATTATTGTGGTCCCTAATTTGGCAGCTTGCAGCAAACCTTTCTGTCATAATGCTTCAGCCAGACAATGTTCTGCTGTTGTAAAACCAGCTCAGAGTTCTTTCCCTTGGTGCTGGAAGCTGCAGAGAAAAAAAGATTCAGTTAAGAAATCATACTTACCTAGGAGACCTATGCTATGTGCTTTGCTACCCATTTTATTTTGCTTCTGCTAGCAATTTCTCCTCTCTTTCATTGTTTGTTTTTTGTAAGAGGAAGTATGTCTTGTATGTAAAAGACAAAACACAAGAAAAAGAAACAAAATAAAAAAAGCAACCCACAAAGCAGTAGTAAAAAGAGAAATGCTCACAAAATGTGGAGAGGCTTTAAAGACCATTGCCCTGCACAGCAATCTTCCTGTGCTTCAGATTGGGCCTTTTGGTGTACATGGTACATGCTTGTATATTAGTGACAAATGTGTTAAGGTCAAAAAAGTTAGATTTATTCAGAGACATCAGTGATGTGCTAGGAATACCAGTTTGAAAAGAGTGACCTTAATCGGGCTTTAAGAGCAGGCTGAACTATTTCCAATCAAAAGGTTTCATACTGTAAGCTAATAAACAAAAATGTCGCATGGGCCATGTTACTTTCATTAGAATTTTTCATCGGAGTGAGGAGGTATTTTCATTCTGACTTGAAAAGAAAAATATACAAATGTTCTGAGCATGTAGAGTAGAATTAATATTTTGTTTTCCAGAAACTACAGGAAAGTATAGGAGTCTCTTTTTCTCATAATTACAAAATCACAAAGCAGTTGAATTTGGAAGGGAGCTCTGGAGATCGCTTGCTCATCTCTCCATTCTCAAAACAGGCTTAATGAGCAGCAGCAGGTTGAGGCCAGTCATATTCTGACCAGCTCCAAGATACTGCAGCCTCTCTGGGCAACCTGTTCCAGTGTTGAACCATCCTTACAGGGAAGTTTAAATGGCATTTCCTGTGTTTCAGTTTTGGCTTATTGCCTTGTCCTGTCACTTGCAACCACTGGGAAAAGTCTGGTTCCATCTTACTCTCTCCTATCATTTATTTATACACATTGGTAAGATCCCCCTGAACTCTCTCTTCTCTAGGCTAAAGCAGTCCCAGCCTTGCACCTCCTTGTGTGGCAGCTGCTCCAAGCTGTTAGAATAACTCATTAAAAGCTGACAAATAAAGCTATAACTGGCACTATGGGAATGCATTGTAAAGCATTACTAATATTCTCTGCTGATGTATATGTTCATAAATACACTGACAAAATCTTCTTCTGTGTTCTGTGTTTCACCTTGAGTGTCAGCTGGGTGAGTAGCATTTTCTGGTAAAATGTTTACTTCTGAAGTGAATCAGTAGCTGGAGAATATCAGTAGGACAGGATGAACTATTCTTTTAATTTTAGGACTACTCTTAATTTGGGGAGTGATTGAAAGAGGCTACAATATGTATCATGGAAATAGAGAAAGGGTAGTTTTTGCATATGTGCTTTATTTCAATGGGATATAAATGATAATGTGCACAATTTTATAGTAAAACTTAGGAATTTGGGAACTTCGTAGGTTGGAGTCCCTAAGAAAATGGCTATGGTAGGATCTTTCCATTTCTATCAAAAATCTGGAATCCATGCTTTAGGTGATGTCAGGAGGTATCTGGATTATTTGCTGCTGACAAAGGATGTAATAGCAGTGGTAGCATCCTACACAGTCTTTGACAGCTGAAGTAGGATGTGTTCTCTTATACTGAGAAGAGAAATCTCTGATATCTATGATAACAAAGTACCATGCTGTCTTGGCTACACAAAAACAAAATCACATTTGTTGTAGACTAGATCTTCTCACTATCTCATGACATAATGGAAAAACAGGAAAAAGGAGAGAACATCTTACACTGTTCCTGTCAGATAAGAAATTCTGAATGCCATCCTTTTTGTCCTTCTCTTGCCCAGAATTGTTGACCCCTTGTGGTTTTGACAGACAGTGAACTTTCTGTATCTGGAAGATCCCCAACACATCATAGGAGATGAACAAATTTATCTCCTATCATCTCTGGCTTCAGCATTCTTCTTTATGCAGGCGTCAGTGTCCTGCTCAGTTGAGTGTGACGGCTAAGCTCATGCTGCCTCCAGTGCTGCTGCCAGTGCCTCTGGTGGCCTGGAGAAGATTTAAGACCTGGTAAAACGGGCATGCTTTCACTTCTGTGAGTGATGTTTGTATGGCAGGAATGTAAGATTTGTCCCATTTTTAACAGTAATGTCCTCAGCCTTCAGTTGTAGCAGTGCACACCTAATTTTGGCAATACCTTTTGCATCTTTATGTATGGAGAGAAAATGCTGCCTTCTCTGGAAAGAGAAGTATTTGACAGTCCTTTGAAACATTTTCCATGTGTAAACAGATGATTAGTATTCTGCAGTAAATATTTACTTCCAATTCTAAAGCTCTCAGCAGAAGAGACTAGTACTCTGATACTGCATTTTTAAAATCCTTCAGGAGGCAGAACAGTCTCCTTTAGTGCTAATTTGTATGTGAATTTTAGTATAAAACAGCAATATTTTTATTCATATTAAATATTGATGATACATTGTTTCACAATCTCATGAAAAATTTGACTTGCGATAATAACCTCCTCCTGGTCATGTAAAAAAATCTCCCCCAAGCCTCTTCCTAAAACTTGACAATTGGCTAAATCTGGATGAAAATAATTCATCGTTCCATTACAAATAGCATAAAGGATATAATTTGCAGCCTGAATGTCACAGGGAAAAAATCAGTTGCAGTCCTTACATAGGAAAATGAGCATATAGACTGGTGCTTGTGTCCTACCACAAGACTATGAAGAGTCTCTCACTGCAGTCTCTCAGTGACACCTAGAAAACAGGGTTGTCTGGGCATGTTTTTTTTTGGCAGGCCCTTCAGCAAGTCCAAACGTTGCTAAATTCCCTCCTGCCTGAACCACAATGCTATGATATTTTGGGGGTGACTGGGTTGAGAGAATTTGAAAGCTAAAATGTATTATTATTCTACACAACCACCATCTAGTTCATTCAACTCCAATCAGGACAAGTTCTCCCAGGATCCAAAGGAAATAATTCAAAGCCCTACATATTACAGAGGAATGCCAGAAATAGTGCATCCACTTAAGATATGAAACCATCAGTTGTTGTGAATAGCGTTTTGTCTGGGCTAAAATAATCCTGAAAGGAGCAGTCCGTGTTTACAGAATTGAATTAAATACGTAGCAGAGATCTTTAGCTTAATAGTGAAGTTGCTGGTGTCTCTCTCAAGTTTTCTGCTGACATGCCAGTGAAATTCAGCTGTACTCCAACATACTGAAGTGTGACTTTGCTTGCTTTAGGTGTGACCTCAGTGTGCTCTAAGAATAATGCAAACCACCCACAAAGGTTTGTGATGCCTTCAGTATTATTACACCACCTTAAGCCATTAGTATGGAATTGGAATATTGTAACTGACCTCCAGTTTTTTGTAGAACAGATGAGATGCGTCATTTGAAGCAGTTCCTTGCTGTTAATGTTTCTGCTTTAAGATGTTACTGTGTGTCACAAAAACAATGAACCAAAGCCAAACAATAGAACAAACAAAACCCACCAACCGCAAACACACCTGGAAGTGTCCTCAGACTTTTCTACCCTTCCTTTAAAATTTTTTTTTATGACTGCTTTCTGTAAAACCATTATTTTATATTGAAAGTCTGTTACTGCTTTTTGCATGCCACGAAGCATTTAAAACGTGACATTTGCAAAAGTAGTCTAATGGAGTGTTTCTGAGTTGTTGGGGTTTTTTTCCATCTGATATACAGCACAGAGTTATTTGTGGTTTGTCTCTTGGTGAGAAAGGCTGCTCACACAGTTCAGACAGGCTGCTGTGTTGCTCTGGTGTCCGTGTTTTGCTGACAAATACCATGCAGTGGGAAAGACTAAAGTTCAAGATACGGAGGTGACATTACCGGTGGCTCTTTTCTCTCTGAGATTCCCCCAAACCATCTGCCATCAACTGATAAGACAGCGTAAGTTGAAAAATGTAAGCAGCAGAGCTCCTAGTTTCATTGTCTGCATGACCACAGGAGAGATGAAAAAAAATGACAGCACAGTTCTGCCAGGAGGTACGAGCATCAGGGGAGTACCCTTATTAAACTAACATAATAGATGCAGTGTACAGAAGAGTCACTTTAAGAAAGCCTTGAATGAATGAGAGCAAATTCTTTATAAAGGTACGTAAGTATTATACCCTATGAGAGTGGAGACAAGAAACAGTTCTGTAAAATCCGCACTTGTGGCCTTTAGGTCTAATATTTATGACAGACTGAGCTTTGATTGACCACCTAGTGTATAATCATTCTGTAAATATCCAGAGCATGCTATGCAGTGGCACTGACCCAGTGGGTGCAGTTTTATTGGAGTCTTCATGCCTGCCTTCACATTATTATGCTGCTGTGGCCTTTTGAGCATAACATTTAAAATGAATGGACTCCACACTGGGTAGGATTTACCTATAAACTGTCATTTCTGTTTATGCAAACAGTCATGACTCTTAATGAGAATTGACTCAATTGCTGGTGGAATACTGCTGCCTCTTCAGCCAGAAATCAGAAGCTTCTAAGTCTAATTTTAGGAATCCAACAATTTTTTAAAGATAGGTTAAAAGAGATTCAATTTTGACACTGAAACCAGATTTTCAAAAGGCCTACATATTTGGCATATCACTCCAAGATACACAGTTCCTATTACATGTATTTTTTATGCATTCCACGCATTGCACAGGCTGTTGAGAATCTGCCACCTGGGGCTTTAATTTTCATAATACAAGCATTTCCCCATGCAAGTGCATGCATGAAAATCATCTCATGTAGTCTGTGGCTGCGGGTCTAACACAAAACAGTTTTGTGCATGAATTTTGATAACATGAAAACTAAGAAGTGAGTAGAGTCAATTTCCATCATATATTCTGAAATCTCAGTTTAAGCCATACTGTGCTATGAGGGTGGCATTTGTATCAGAGACAGTGTGGAGCAACAGCAGCCAGTGGGGCTCTGGGAGAGGCAGAAGCACTCTTTACTGTGTGTGGGAGGAAAGGTGGGCCGCAAACTTCTCCCATGGCAGATGGCATGTCTGGGTTCTTGCTTTCTGTAACCAGACAGATCCTTTTCCCTCTCTTGGAAAATGACATATCAAGTGATATTGGAAGTAAACCATTCTTAAGTCAGTTAGGTTCAGAAGATACAGGGAAAAGAAAGAATGAAACATGAAACATCTGTGCCTTTTTCTGGCCATGTGTATATGCTCCAGAGGTAACTGGCTTTCAAATATGCTAATTTGGCTATCATCTTTCTTTTTATTATTTTTTGCTTGTAGCATAGCTTGTACAGTCTCATAACATCTTCTAGGAGCTTTTATTCATTGTCCTGAAAACTGTCTGCTCACTGGACATGTGGTTTTCAATTCTAAAAAGCCCTCATTGTTCCTTAAATACTAGTATTGGCCTCTAGGAGGATGATTATAATTCCCCATTGGCCTGTTGATGGCTGAGTGTTTTTTCCCCTTTTTCATGCTTCAGTAATTCTATGAATACGAGTAATGAATGAGCCATGGCCAGTTTGTGCTTTTCTTTCTCCCAGTGCAGTATTACTCTAAATATAAAATGAGTTGGACCTATTTTAGGAATTATTAGGATTGACTCCTTTCACAGGTCTTTAAGCCTTTGTGATTTGGCAAGCCAAAATTACAGGCTTCATTCTCTGTGCAGCCAATTATACTTACTTTGCATGTGATAATTCAAGTTCTTTGTGCAGTGCTGGAGGTCTTCTGTTTGTTTTGCAAACTCTGAATTATAAAACCCTTTTGTTTTCGCTCATGTAAGCTTATCCATTCCAGACTGGGCTTTCATGTGGTGTAAATCAGTATCATTTCACCAGGCTTAGTGAAGCTGTGCTGTTTTCTACAAGCTGACAATCTAATACATGGATTTACAAACGACAAAGCCCCCAGAATCAACACAGTATTTTTCCCTGATTTTTATTTGGTTTCCATGTAAAGCTGAAACTTGATCTAAGCTCCATTGATAGGTGAACCTGGCCTAAGTGTTGGAGTTATAGCAGAATTTGGAGCCAGTCAGTCCTCAACAGACAGTAAATTCTTACCAGTGAATTTTCTTGTGGTTATACTGAGGAGTTGTGTACTCACTGAGCATATTCAGCATATTTCTTCTCAGGACATACAGGGATATGAAAACAGATGTTTAGCTGCTAATTATTCTGAGTGTTCCACATGTTTTAAAGTAGGAAAAGTCACATTGCCTTCTTGGGTAAATGAACTTTGCACAAAGGCAGATGCACTGAGACAGAGCTCCTTGTTTTATGGTGGTCTGCAGGCTTCAGAGGGGCAGCTCTGCCATGTCAGAAAGGAGGGAGAATAATTTTCCTTCTTTCCTGGCTTTGTAAATGTCTTTGTGTTTTTCACCAAGGAAAAGCTGCTGTTAGCAGGGCTGGGATGGCAGGTCGTGGCAGTCTGTGTAAGGGGAATTTCTTCAGAAGGGCTTATCACAGCAAGAATGGGTTAATAAGTTACTAGCTCAAAGCACTTTCATGCCATAATTTAAAAGTGGCACTCGAGAGATGCTAAGTGCTTAATTAGTCAAGATTTCTAGATCTTCTCATTCACATATATTCTAATTGTAACCCTCATCATTTAGCTTCCTCCCGCAGCCCCCTGCCTTTTTGTGCTTGGGTTCCATTCAGCAGCCCAGTAATAATCTGCCTGGAGGCTGCGACCCTCTGCCCCTGTACATCAGCAGAATTGCAATGACTTTCTTCTTATATGGGTTTTGTTAGATTGGAACATGCAGCTCAGAAGCAATTGCTGAACTCCTACCATCCAGGCTTTAATTTTGGAAACCTGCTCATTCACTTTGGTAGCAGTTATGTTCTGAGTTACAAAACGTCTCTACTTTTTTGCTAGTAGTCAGATTTCAGTGTGGGGTACATTAGGGCTTTTGGTCCCTTTTATGGCCATTAAATGGATTGACCCGAAGCCTCCTGAAAACAACAAAAGTCGTGTCATTAACTTCAGCAGCCTTTGGATCAAGCTGTGTTAGGCTGCATATGATGGCTCTGAAATATATCTACTGAGATTTTTTTTTCTTCCTTGCAAACCGTTAACAGCTTTTTGTCAACTTCTTGCATCAGTAAGAGTGCTGAAATAAATTGTTTCAAGCTGCTGCTGTGTCAATATTTTCTGAGTGAAAACAAAATACATTTTATTTCAAAATATAAATAATGTATTGGTGAAATATTTAAGAAACAAACCAATCCAACTGAAAAAATTTTTCTGTTTTTCACATCAGGCGCAGTTAAGACTTTTGGGGAACCCAATTTTGCCTTTTAGTCCTAATTTTGGGTAAGAATATTTCACACATGACAATTGCCTGTGAATGTGTGATGGCTGTTTTGCATACTTCCTGCTAAACGAGATCAACTCTCCAGAACTTTTGCCGCTGTACTGAGAGTGGCATTTTTTAATGTGATAATAAGAGGAGCGAGAAAAGCAAGGTAGGAAAAATGACTGAGAGCCGTAATTCTAATTCCTAAATCTCTTCCAATCTGAGGAGAATTTGTCATCTTTATTTTTATCAGGCTGGGTATGCATAACTTTTTTTCACTGCTCCTTCACGTTTTAAATCTTTGAAGTTTGGCATCATTTAAGTTACTCAGCTCTACATTCCTTCAAGAGAAATTACATCTTATCTAAGAACGAATGACAAATGCTAGATATACTACTCCACGTGAAGCCTAACCATTGCTTTGCAACCCAATAATGCTGCCTGCTTTGATTCACATTGTATTCCCTCAGCTCACCTCCCACCAGCCTGTTTATCTTATTCACTAGCAGCCAAATATAAGGCTGAGAAAGCTTTTGAGATTTGTTTCTATAACAAGTGCCAAATTTTCTATTCTGATCACACTGTTTACTGTCTCTTGTTTGTTTGCACTTCCTTGTGCACTCTTTCTTTTGCTCTCAGGGGCTTATTGTTTTAAATGCTCCTTGATTGTACCACATTTCTCTGTCCATTTATCTGGGCCCAGGTACACTAATAATGTAATGAAAAAGGATTTCTTCCCTATAGGAGCTGTTAAAAAAAACTGATGTAAAGAGCTGCACGGAGGAAGCCATTTGCAGTTCACAATAACAACGAGTTTTATTGGTCAATAAATCCCAGAACTACACTGCTTTGCTTTTTTTTTTTTTTTTGTGGAAACTGTTGGCACTTTATTTATTAACTAGCAATTCCAAAAATACAAAGTGCTTCTGCAGAGACTTTACCAGGTCTGGTACCAGGAAAGGCAAAGTTCACTCTTCTTGTCATGCCAACATTTAATACCTCCTAGTGCTAATGACGCAGTCAGGGCGTTTAGGTAGCTCCTCACAGGCTCATCTTGTGAAGTCTATGTTCAGCATCCATCCGTGTCTTTAGAAAAACAGTGCCCCTGGCCCCCATTTAAGCGTTATAATGACTTTCTCAGGGGTGTTGGATGTTGCAGTGCTCTTCATTGAAACTGCTAATTCCCTTCCATATGCTTTCAGTACACATCTGCAGTGTGTTTGTTTCTGTACACTTTGACACTGAAAACATGGACATTTAAGCAAGCAGTCATTGGTCTGTCACTGACTGGGAATTTGTCATTAAAACAGAATAAGAAAGAAACAAAAGTCATCAAAATCAAAGCATGATCTGAGGAACAGCGGATCTTAGCAGATTTCCTATTTAAAAAGCAAAATGGAAATTTTCAGATCTCTGATTTCAAAAGGCTGATGCTATAATGCATTATTTTGATTGATCTGATGAAAATTGGTGAAGCAGTGAGTTTCCACCCTTCTTATCCATCATTTACATTTGTAGATTTATATTGCCACACACACGGTAAGTCTGATGTAATTTCATTGAAACCCTAGGCAAAATTTAGATATGAATCCACACTGTATTGCTGTGGTACTGTCCCTAGAATATTTGATTAAATTAGCGTTTCAGAAATAAACTATTAAACCAATCCTGGAGTCATTATTTAGGTAGAATACCAAATGACAGAAAGGTTGTGAGGATCAAGTCCTACTGCATGACTAGTGTAATTTATCATGTATTACTAAGCAGCATTAATATGATACAGTTCTGCTGTTTGTTTGTTGTTTGTTTTAATATTCTTGCCCATGCAACTTCAGCTGGCTTTTTATTAGGAGGTAATATATTTAATTCTATCAGCATCCCACTTACTCCTCAGCTGGGATTTGTCCTTTGTGCCTTTGCTGTCACCTGTGGTATGATTGATACATGAGTAATGAGATAAATAACCCTTGCCACTTTGTGAGCTCCCCACATTCTTCAGGTGTGTTTGTCTTTCCGAGAAAGGAGATAAATTCTGACTTACTTTAGGGTGACGTTTACCTTTTCTGAAGAGGATGGAACATCTGGAATGACAGCAAACGGTGGGGGAAAAGATAGAGGAATATCACCTTGGGCTTTTTAATTCATCCAGCTCAGACAAAATTACTGCGGGTTAACCAGGAGGTTGCTTATAGGAACCAATTTGTTTTTGTCCCCCAGTATGTTCCTTTTAGCATCTGATCAGCCATTAAAAACAGACATTCATTAGCACAGAGAAGGTTTAAAATGTAGATCAAAGTGGCTCTGCCAGATCTGCGTCATGAGCAAAGTGAAAGGAGGTATGGAAAAGAGAATGTCAAAAAAAACAGATGTTGCTAATGAAACACTCTGTGCTGGCATGGCTTTGTGGGAGCTGAGTCATCTCAAAAAATACCTTTACTTATTCACACTTGCATTACATATTGTGTTATAGGGATGATGATACTTAACTCTTACTGACAAGCACTTTTAGCTGAAGTGTTAAGAGTAACACTAAATATTAGATGGATGAAGACTGTTAGCAAGCTATTCTGCTTTATCAGCCCACAGATTCCAGAGCACGTGTTGATTTCTCAGTGGTCAAAATGTTTAGTTTCCTTAAAATTTCTACTGAGCAATAGTTTGGGCTTGCAACAGGTCCATTGCTCAGGGAGGTAAAGCACTAACTCGGTACCTCTCCTGATTTGTAATAGCAGGTGAAAAGCCCCTCCCTGTCTGACAGTAACTGTGTTGAATGCTGTGGGGGGTCCCAGTTTGACTGCTGAAATGCAGAGGCTTCCTTGTTCTGTAGTGCGACTTCCTGACTATGCATATGTTTGAAGAGTTTTGTTTTTGTGAAAATGAACATGCTTGAATATAAACAAGTTTCAAGATCTCAGAGGTTGCCACAAAATGGAGTTGTTATCTTCTGATCAGCCTTACCCACAACTGTTTCCCACTACCTGCTATTTAGATACTTTGGAACAAATTATTCAGAAAGAGAAGATGCGATTTAATTGCTATTTTGCAATTTTAATGAATAAATGCCATTTCTGTTCATCTTCTATTTACTTTCACAATGTAAGGCAGAGTTTTAATGCCAAGAATGAATTTCATTACTAGCAGAAAAAAAAAAAAGACACTTCATTAATACTGAATTGTTATTGCTGGCATATGTGCTGGCTGGCAAATGTCTGTGATTATCAATAGAAATACAGCATTTCAGAGGCATGAGAAAGCCTGCCATTTCACAAGTAACTAATTCTCATCACTGCTTCAGTTTCTGGAAGGTTGATGAAGGCTCTGGAAGAAAAGTTAACTTTTGGAGCACCAAAGCTTGGGATTTTCCATAATTCTGGTCTTCACTAAGGAACGAAAACCAAGCCCAGGGCTTCTTGCAATTACTTGTCATCCACACAGGAACAGGCTGAGGACCACAGCACTTGGAGCTTATTTGCTTTAAGGACAGTACATCCATAATCCAACGTAACTGAAACAATGACATTGGAATAAAATGAAAGATTCTGTAATATAATACTGGAAGGTGGTCATGCTTCTATCTGAAACACTTAGAACAGTAAAACTCACATGGAAGAGCTTATCTTTGCCTTGAAAACCTGGAGTTAAGTTCTGCACATAAATGCAATAAGGAAAATGCTAAGGAATATTTTCATGTTTCTTTTTCTTACTTGGAAATGTGATGAAATGCTTGAAGATCAAAATCATTTGATAGCTAATAGAAGATCACAATCAATTTTAGACAATCATCTTTCAACATCAGGCTGTTTTTATCAAAAGTTCAAAATACAGAAAAGTTAAGAGGAGTACATCAAAGCTAACATTCTGAACTATCTCCTACAATAAAGATACTACATATTAATATATATACATATATATATGTATACACACATATATCTGCATTTAAGCATGCACTGACTTGGCTGCATGAACCTAGTGTCTATAATCTCTCTGTAAATGCTCCTAGACCCACTTATACCAGCTTAGCAAAACCTGACAATGATCTGTCAGGTTATAAAACAATTAAATCTGACAGTGTTTTTATAGGGATTTGCAAAGAAGTTCATGCTTGTGCTGTTTTTAATTAAAACCAGCTAGTAAATGGGTAAGTTAGTTTTGTGGTTTTCAAACTTGAAGTATATATAAATTGACTCTTGTACAGCAACCTTCTTTATTATTAACTCACTGATAAATAAAAGCAACAGCATTCAGGCCCCAGCTCTGAAGACCACTGCATGGATGATTATATCCCTCATTTTCTTTTTCTTGAGAAATTCTGAATTAGATCTGAACTGGGATTTAATTTATTTAGCCTTCTGTATTCAGCAAAAGAAAAAGGTATTATTATGGTGCCCAAGTGTGCTTGTAATGACAGCCCCTGCCCTAAAATTCTCAACAGCCATCTTTGATTTAAAGTTCAGATAGAGATGTAATCTAGGTTTCAATTCCTTGCTGTAAAACTTAGCCTTTTGCATTATGCAATCATGACTAATTTTCCTTGACCTTTTTTCCCATCATATTTTCCTACTGTGTGCAAATGTTTTATACAGTTCTTTCAACTCTTGCTGTGGATGTCTGACACTGCTTGGCTATCTGATGCTATTCTTCCTAATAATTTCATCCACGTGATTGCACTTAAAAAAATCACGTATCCACAAACCTACTTTTGCAGTTCATATATGTTCTTTCTTATTTTTCTGACAACTAATTATCACACTAGTTTCAGGTTTATTACTTGGATTAACATCTCACATGAGCGAGTCATTATCAACTGCCCTTTAACTATCATTTACCTCTTCACAATAGTTATCCTGACTAATAGCTGATTCCAGCCAATTTTCTTAAATTCCTTGAATGTCAGGCTTTTTAAGAATCAAGTGTCCCTATGCTTGTGTTGTGTCATTTGAAAGTAGCTTGGATATCCCTCTGATCTGATTGTGTAAGGTTAAACTAGTAATATACATGTAGCTATTCTTCAGCCCTCATTCTGGTTAGCATATAGCTACGTAAGAGAATCTTTAGTACCTGTCCTCAGTTACCCAGACAGTATCTTGTTTCCTCTTGTTTCCAGATTTCACTATCCTGAACTACTAATATGTATCTCTCTCCCAGTTC
Source organism: Pavo muticus (assembly GCA_016647715.1). Taxonomy (NCBI): domain Eukaryota; kingdom Metazoa; phylum Chordata; class Aves; order Galliformes; family Phasianidae; genus Pavo; species Pavo muticus. Next base: position 1,015,089 of record JACDJE010000035.1, on the reverse strand, counting down.
TCTACACTCTTCTAGGTGGCTCCCAGCCATTTCAAATGTCTGCTTGGTCCATCATGTAGGTGCAGGGAATTTGGCATATTTCCTTTACTTTAGTATTTTTTTCCTTACATTTTTATCTGTAATTGGTTAAATATTACTCCCTTGCTTTATGGGTTTATTTCAAATACTTTTAGGCTAATTATCTCTATTATCCCTAATCGGGAATCTAGGAAGCTTCGAACAGTGGTGACGCAAATGAGAGCAGAGCATGACTCCTTATGCTCTCTGACTTTCAGGAAAAACATCTCAATGAATAAAAACCAGTGAAAAGACAAAGTCCAGAGATTAGTCACTGAAGAAGTACTTATAAGTAGTAGGTAGCTTCAGTCAGTTGACAAAGGGAAAGGAAAAAGAATATGCACCCCTAGTGAACTAAACAGCTCAGCTCAGCCATTTTATGATTCGACAGCATTACACTTTTATTGAAGTGCAGGCACTGAAGACCATCAGTTATTCTCAGATTCTTTAAATAGCTTCAGTGTGTGGTGTTTTTCTTCTGGTCACATCCACACTGAAGCACATTAGTGTAAAAGGATAAAAGAAGTCTCTAAATCTCGAGCAGAGCCATTGATGTCTTATGACAGCAAAACCCAGTCTCCTTTCATCCAGAAGCAGAAAAACGTGTTCGGCACAATTTAGAAGAGTGTGGTAATTTCAGCAATGTTTATCAGAAATTAAGAGGGGTTCATGTATGGGAGGAATCTGATTCTCTTCAACACCAAGAACTCCTCACGCTTTTCAGGAACCGGGATACTGAACTGTGTACAGTGGTGACCTTTGTATTATTACACCAAAATCCACAGTCCTGTTGAGATTGAGAGGGGAACTGAAGGCAGTGGTATATGTAATTTCCAGCACTGACAAAAATATTGGACATTGCTATTTTATTATTTTATGCAGCACTTAGTTTTAATGTACAGCAGCATGGAACAAGCCTGTCTTGGCCCTTTTATATTTTTCCACATTAATATTTCAAGAAGAATCTCTTTTCTCCCATAGAAATCATCAAAGCAATAAATAAGTATTTTACATATGCTGTGTAATTCCAAATCAGTGAAAAATATACTTGGCTTTTCCATGTAGATATTTTGTAACAAGGTCAGACCTTCAACTAGAGTAAATCCTTACTGATTCCATAAGGGATTTATATCACTTTGGAGCTACGGACTTACTTTGCCCTATATTTTCATATATGTAACTTGCTGAGAACTCAAAAAACATGTAGAGACATTGCTATGCATGAGAAAGATAAGAAAAAATTATTAAAATAAGCTAAATAACATTGCTTAATATTCATAATGGGAGGTGAAGCTGCAGCCTGTGACGCAGCAAGGCGTATGGAGCTGTCATTGGCTGCAGGTCTTCTGTGAGATCCCGTGTTTGAGAAGGTCTCAGCTGAATCAGGGCCCAGTGCTAAAAGCCACTGTAAACTGCTGTCAGCACAGGCTTGCTATTAAAGCTTCTGCTAGGGGCCAACAGGCTAAACTTGCTATGCTAACAGCTTACCATGCCATACAACTTACTTTTAATTGAAATAGGTCACATTTTCTACTCAAAGTTGTTCCTTTACCTGCTTTATTTTCCCACGGAGAAAGTATATGTAATTGTAAGTCCACAGCAGGCTGCAGTTCGCTCATTGGATTGTACCCAGCCTCCTTTGAGCAATCACAGCACCCAGATGCCAAGCTTGTAAAATACTTTTCTAGCTATAGCATCTGCCTCCAGATTGATCAGGCAGTTGTGTCTGAGTCAGTTATGTGGTTAAGGAGATAATGGACTGTCTGCGCTGGCTGGCCTGCCTGAATGCCAATTTCTTTTGCCTTGCGTTTCACAGTAATTTATGCATCTTTACAATTGTTAGAAGGTTTTGCTGCAGTCCACCTTGCAGCAGTTCAGTATGCAGCAGCAAACAGAGGCTCCGAACCCATCTTGTTTCTTACTGGGGTCTGCCTATACTAAGAATGTGGCTGACTGGATTTTTGCTAGACTCCCTGCTTAAACAACAGTAGCACCAATTATCTGCTGCGCTGTTGTACCAGTCCTTTTATAATTATGCTGTCAGACATTTTCTTATGATTCTGAGCCACAGCAATATAGTAACCTTTCTATTATGAATATTTCAGTGTTTGTAGTTTTGAATAAAGACTGGAACAAAACAAAAACCACTTTCTCACCCTCTGCCCCTCCCTTCCTCCCTTCCCAGATCCTTTTTATCTTTTGAGCTATAGAAAGAATAGGAACTAACGGTTAGGCATTAGAATCTGAGATTTTTTTCCCTCTAAGTCACAGTTATTGGGAATAAATAAATATGATGAATTTATTGCATGTGAGGTAAGCATTCTATTTTTTATCTTCCCTCAGCATGAAACCAGCCTGCTCTGAAGGGACATTTGAATTGAAGAAATAGAGGACAAATATAAATATGGATGGAGGTTAAAACTCCCAGTATAGGTGTGAAGTCATAAACCATTTGACTGAAAATAATTCATTATGTTGTTTCTGTTGCCAGCTTGCTGAACTCATGCAACAAAAATTCCTGAGAGGTAAAAGAAACTGTACAGTAAACAGTGAAAAATATTAAAAAAAAAAAAAAAAAAAAAAAAAAAGTATATGTAATGCTAATTTTATTACATTATTTTGCAGTAAAGTCACTCTTCACTGCTTTTATTTTTTCCCCCAGAATTTTCAAACAAAGCAAAATGCTGTGAGAGCGCACGTTGTACTTTTGATTCCAGCAGATGCACACAGGTATGTGTGTTCAAGGAGCACATTGGCTTAATAGTAACAAAACCTTAGGGGCTTTTAGATGCACATCCTATTTATTCTGAGGTTAAGCATTTCCCTGTCAAACTAAACAGTTAATATACTGCAATATGTGTAATCTCATACATTCTTGTGATTTTGATTCTTAAGATGCTAATATTTTCTATTAATTTTTAAATATACAGGGCTTGAATGTAAACCACTGTACACATCTGAATAGTTTTTTATATTAATTACTGAACCTTTCTTAATTTTATTATACATAGTTCAACATTCTTTGCTAGAAAAGAAAAAAACAACACAGATAAGGAAGTCTGGAATTGTACTACCTCTGGATAGAAGAGGCATCCCTCTGTTCACACACAGATAACCTTCTATACGTATCGCTGATTTTGTACATCATACAAAAAATAAAATTGATATTGATTATTGCTGAACCAGGAACTGACAACAAAATTTGGAAGAATAGCATGTGAATTTGTGTCTGAGAGAGATTAACGTGTAGAAACAATGTCACACGGACTAGTGAACCAAGAAAGAAACTGGAATGTGCACATCTATGGAAACATGATAGTAGGAGAGCAGGAAGAAAAAAGTGTGGTGTCCCAGCTTGTACTCTGTCTCCTGGAGTAAATTGAAAGAGTGGGAAAAGGACACAGTACCTCATGGATAGTGTAGTATAGTATAGTTCTGCTAACATTTCCCCTCCTGAGAGCATCTAGGTATGGTTTTGCATGTGGAATTAATTCTTAATATATATTTTAGAATGCTAATTAAGGGAGCTCATGCTGATTATCATAAACCATACCGGCCTCCTATACTGATGGAAAGAAAAGATACCTTCGTTCACTGCTAATAGAAATATCTGAAATGACTGGACTGCAGAAGCTTAGGCACTTGACTAAGAACATGCCCATGTTTTTTTTAAGGGTAAACTTTGGAACAGCCAAAATAAATTCCACATGAAATGTAAAAAGGCATGGGCATCTGGGTGTAGGATTAGCATCTAATAGACTTAAGTTGTAATGGGTTCCTCCTATCCTGTAGAGGAATGATATAATTTGTGATTTGTATCTTGTTATAGAAATGTATTTTTTGTCCTGTTTGGTGTCTCAGTGTGCCTCTTCTGCCTGATTCATGTCACATGTGCATTGTCTGCCCCACGGATGGTACTGTTCACCTCTCCCTTGAATGACATTTTTTGTCTTCTTCTCAGTTTCCCTTCATTCTTCTTTAAATCTTACCTATTTCTCTTGTGATTACTATTGACTGGGTGAGAAATAATATTTATGTATTTTTTTCTCCGTGAGTCTATTCCAAAAATCTGACTGAAGCCAGTGAAATTAGTTATCTGACTGAAATACAACATATTCTTAATAGCTTTTATGAGTGATGACCTGTCTTTGCCACCCTTCCCTTTTATTATATGCTCATCTTCTTTTTCACAGCTAGCTCTTCAGGAGATGTGTTTGTGGTATTGCATGTGCTTGATAGTAATTGCAGAAGTAGTCAGAACAGCAGATGTGGCACTCTAGGTTCTTTGTTTTATGCTCATTGAAATTGGCATTTCTATTTAATAAATGTCTGTAAATGACTCTGAAAAGCTGTACTGAGAGAGTCCTTACACAAGAAAGTTACTTGTCACAAAAAACAAGCAATCAGGACCATCACAGCATTTTAAGTAAGTGAGCGCAGTGTCAGCCCTCAGAAGTCTTCATCGTATTGTTGATGCCACTGATGTTTGGATAAATCCCTCTGTTGAGCCTCTATAATTATGCCATAGCTGAATTATAATTAATATGTAAATAGATACATAAAACTAGGCTTATCACATGTAGCTATCTGTGCTAGCAATCAGGTTTTACAAATCTCTCCCTTCTGAATGTTCCTCAAGCTACTTGCTTCACGTTTTAAATTCTCCGACTTCAGCTACCAGACTGACAGCAAAATTCCAAGCACACTGTGGCCTGTTCGTAATTCACACATATTGAAAGGCATGGCAAATTGTGATTCACTTGGCTAACTAGCAAGACAGCATATTGCTGGCTTACTTGTACAAATATCTTTTCCTTCCACCATAGTTTATATATGTATCTCTGTTCACAGATTTCTGTAACCAAATTGTTACAGCAGCAGTCAGAAACAAAGACTTGTAACAGAGGAAACTTTCTTTAGTCATGCTATAGGAGTACCTGACCAGGGCTTGTAGAACGTGCCAGGTTGGCTGGTTCTCGGTTTTGTTACTTGCGCAGCCCTGTATCCGTATATCAGAAATGGTCAGCAAACAGATTATTTTTCCCAGAACAAAGAAGCAACCACAAAATAAAACCCCCCAAAGCCAGAATTTTCTCTGAGCAGCCGCAACCCACATAAATCCTTAAAACTGCAAATCTGTTCTTCACCCATCTGTAAATTACAATATTTATATGCTACAGAGATCATGGTGTGCATGGTTAGAACCAGTGAAGAGAGTAAATGTCATTCTTAATTAATAATGGTGACATTCACTTTCTAGCATTGAAAGGCAAACTGCATCCAAAAACTGCATATTTCCAGCCCTACTGAGCACTGACTCTGAAAGTCAAATGAGCAGCTTTATCTGATTGTTGTTGTTATTAGGGATGCAGTGAAAGCAATGAAAAGTAGGAGTCAAAGTGAGAATTTAAATACATGTCTCTATGAAAGCTTCTTTCATCTACAGATGGAAAACTCCTAAAAGAATGAGCATGGGGATAGCTGGGATATACAGGAGCTTTAAACATTATTTATTTAGTTACCTGTTGTAGTGATATGCTCAGCTGAGCTGGTTTGTCTCTACTTGGCGCTGGTCTGAGTCAGCCTGGCTCAGAGTCTGTTTGAACATTTTTCTTCCCCATTCGTAGCCCCTGGAATACTGTGCTGCATTTGCATTTGCCCAGAATCAGGGTTTGCTGGCAGCCCTCCCTCTTCACTTGGAGAGCTCTTTAAAAAGAGCATGGCTGGCCAGTAGGCCGAGGGAGGCTGTTCTCCCCTTCTACTCTGTCCTGATGAGGCTGTGTCCAGTTCTGGGCTCCCCAGTTCAAGAAATACAGGGAACTTCTTGAGAGAGTCCATCTCCGGATATATTCAAGACCTGCCTGATGGCTTTCTATGCAACATGCTGTTGGGAGCCAGCATTAGCAGGGGGTTGGTGACTATATGATCTCCAGAGGTCTTTTCCAACCCTATGATTCTGTGATTGTGTGAGATGCATGTCTTGTGACACATTTAACAGTAACCACAGCTTAACTCTGACATGTACATGTTTAAACAATGATATCAATGAGAATACAAGCATGTTTAATAATATGAAGTTATGTATGCAGAAAAGTTTGGAAACTCAGATTTTTCAAATGTTTTTGAAGATACACATTTCCATCCATCTTTAGGATCTCTTGGACTATGCAGTTGTCATTTAGGTGGTCAATTTGACTTTGTTTAACTATGAAAGATGAAAAAAAAAATTAGTCTTGAAAATCTAGTTCCAGTGATGTCTCTGACACTCCAGCTTGAATAGTGGACCTGAGTAGTTGCAATCAGTCTACACCTGCAGTTAGTTTCCCCCCCCAAAAAAGTCCTTGTACATCCAGGCCACATCCAGTGGCACAAAAGGAAGTCTTGCCAAGCCACGGAGCTCTTCGTTTCTACTGGATACACAGCAAGCAGTGCTGTGCATAAGGGTACATTAGGCAGGTGTTTGGATAGCTGTAGTGTCAAAGGTAGCATTGGGCCTTTGGGTTTTAAACCTGGAGAATTACTCCAGTAATGATTACATGAATTGAGCTTTTATGCCTAAGCTGTTAAGTTATGAACTTGTTTCCAGCCTGTAGCCTGACAGATCAGAAGGGCTGAGGTATTCTACTAACTATGTAGATTCTATCAGTAATTTTCAAAATTTATTACATTTGGAAGGAATCTATTAAAAATACAGATAAAATCATTCATATCATGGTCTTTTCATACCACTACCCTACCTTCTTTTTGCTACATTAGAAAAACTGATCATTTTTGAGACAAAATGTAAAGCTAAACTATTGCATTTCTCACTGCAAAAATGGCAGCAGGCTTGATGTGCTGGATTTGAAATATTTTTTGTACTGCTAGATCAGTCCAAGACCAAACAGTTTTACAGATAACTATGCCCAGTAATTATATGCAAAAGGCATCAATTTCTCCTCCAGTAATACTATACACTATGGATCTTCTGTTAAGAATAATCAAGATTAAACACATACGTTAAGGAAAAACAGAGCAACAAGCTCCCCTCCTCTCCTCCCTCAAAAACTGGACCACTTCCTTTGCAGAGCAAGCTGTTAAAAATTAACGCACTTCTCTGAAATCATACTACTTTCTATAACATATGTGAGAATGCAGAAAGCAGTTTGGAAGAGACAGAAACCTAGAGGGGCTGGAAGAGAGCCAAAATGATAAAGAACAATGAGTGGGCTCGCTGGTCTGTTGATCTTGGATTCTCCCCAAGTATCATTTATTTCTGTGAGCTGCCGTTTCTTGTCTTTTGTTTTTTGTCTCCCTCGCACCCTATTTCTTTCTTACAAGACAAGGACAAGAAAGGCAGTGCAGTGATTTTAAGAGGATAACTGGGAATGAAAAAAATGAGGTGTTTATTAGTACAGGAAATTGGTTTACAGCTTCATAAATTTAAAATAGGCATATCATATTGCACAGATTATGAATTGTTAGACTGCTCTCAGAGAACTGGACAACCTGCTTTGCAATGCAAAATATACAAGTGCAGTGTAGATTTAGTGGACAGTTAGAGACTACTTAAATAAGCTGGACATATACAGAGTCAGAGACAAGCTGAGGTTGAAGGGAGCCTCTGGGGATCTGGTCTGGCCACCCCCTGCTCAAGGTCAGGTCAACCACAGCAGGCTGCTCAGGGTCTCGTCCACTAGTTTTAAATGTCTCCAAGTCCATGTTGCTAAATGAGATGCACCCAAAGATGCTGACAGAACTACCTGATGCCACTGGAAGGATGCCATCATCTTTGAAAAGTCATGACAGTCGGGGACTAGAAAAGGCAAATGTTATGCCCATTTTAAAACAGATGAGGAGGGTCTGAGGAACTGCTGGCTGTAAAGCCTCAATTCAGTCCCTAGCAAGGACTCCTTCCAGGTACATAAAGAAACAAAAGAATGATTCATAATAGTCTTCAAAAACCTAATGGGAAGCTATAGAGATTTAGGTTCAGATTCCTGTAATATTTTACAGCAAAAGGGCAAGAAGCAACAGGCACCAGTTGTACCAAAAGAAAGCCCATAGATACAAGGAACATTTTTCCATAATGCAGGTGGTTAAAACACTGGACCAGATTGTCAAGAGATGCTGTAGAATAATTATACTTGACAATACTCAGATCTGACTTGACAAAGCTCTGATCTATGTTTTCAGGTGACTCTGCTCCAACGCATCATACAAGTATTACTGTCTGGCACGCTGGCTGTCTCCCTTGTCATTTTGAAGGCAAGTTACAAAATGGTTCTCAGAATGGGCTTCTTCAAAATGGAGTATCTGTTAATCTCAGCTGCATCTGTAGTCCCATTCCACATATTTAAGTAATTCAGTAACAGCAGTGTATCCATCTTCACTCAACAAGGAACTCACATTTTTCAGGCAGAAAACCAGTCAGAGGAAATATTTTAGAAGGTGGCAAGAATTAAAAACTGAATTGAAGCCTCTTCAGTTGCAGATGAGACTTCTCATATTTTAGTAACTTTTCTTCTGTTTCTAGCTGGACCGAAGTCTCAGCCAGAAGTGTACACAGTCTAGAGCATGAATAATCACAGAATCATTTAGGTTGGAAAAGACCCTCGAGGTCATGAAGTCCATCAGAAAATGTACCTACTAATACAATTATAAAAGTATTAAGTGCATTAATCTTATTCCCATTGCAAACATAACTATTATTTGGCATAGTAAAACTCTGCCTCAAAACACCATCACAGAAGCTTAAATTTGCAATACTGTTCAAAAAAAGCAATTAGCTACTTATTTTTTAGTTGATGACTACCAGTGACCTGTGAGAATTACAACCAAGATCAATATATGCACTACGCCTTGTAAATTTGAATCTTCCAGCCTGCAATAAAGGAGATGCTGCCATTTTCCATGATGAAGTATCTTCCACTTCTGAACTGCAATCAGGTATATAAATACATTACTGGATTTTACAATGCAAATTTAGTAATCTCTACATAGCATGTGTAGTGTAAAAGTCCTCAAATGAATAAAATGAAGCACACTGAACAAAAATATGCACAATTTGTTACACAGAGCATGGAATGAGTGTTTGCTCAGACAGACTCTGAGCACCATCTGGGAGACAAGTGTTTAGTTTTGCAACAGATTGCATAATTTTCATGTAGAATCTGGAAAAGAGCTCTAAATGCTTTAATAGATAGTTGATTTAACATGCGTTTAATCTTTGTTTTGTGTTGTCTTAAAGGCTATGCATATGTTTTGAATGACAGAAGTAGTCATTAACTTATTACAGTGCTCATCCCTTTGCACAATTTGCTTTCTTTGCATTTCACTGCGTGTGTGTCTGTATGCATGCAATAGTTCACCTTACAGAGTTGGTTTTCACAGCACATGGTAATTAATCTTAGTAAAAGCCAAGCATCTACTGCATATGCATGGCATTTGATTGATTAGATTAAAAATTTAATGTTACAGTTCATACATTAGCAATACTTCAATATAACATATACCAAGGACTCTACTATCAATAATAAGAATACTTCAAGAACAACACAAATTAACACCTGAAGCATAAAGAATGACCTTGAGAAAATGAAATGCTTTACCTAAACCACACTGCCTAAAACACAGTTAAATTGAGCACTGTGTTTGTGTGCTAAAAATAAGCTGTAGAAAGCACTGCACGGCAGAACAAGAAGACTTCAGATAAAGAATTTCTCAATTGGAGCATTTTGGAAGCGATGCAATGTCTAGAAACAATGCACTCCCTTTTAGTTGTTTTAGTAGTGTCAACTAAATATATCTGCTACACAATAGTAAAAAGCTATGCTAGGACTCTCTTCAATGTTCTTTTTGCATAAACTCATTGGGAGACATAAACTGGGCATTCACTTTATTAGACCAAGAAAGTTAGAGAAAAAAATACAAGGAAAATGAGACTATACATATTGAATAAAAAAGTATTATGTGTCATTGTTATGATAAAATGAAATACCATCCTTCACTTGGATATCTGCTCTTCTATATCTGAAAGCAAAATCACATCAAAATACTTCTGCAGAGATTGACTTGTAATGCAATACACGGCAGCATCTTTGAACCTTAAGCAATGATAATGCTTTCAAACCTGCTATAAACTGGGTCAACTGTACGAAGAAATTGTAAAAAATGATGCAGTAATTCAATTTAGCACTGTGTGAAAACTGCACAATAGCAGGATTAAAGGGTCTGAAAATGAAGACAAGTTGTTCATTATTAACTCCTTATATGTTGTTCCTTCTGCTTTTTCTAGAACGTCATTTATTTCTAGCTTAGAATTGTAATTTCTGTGTCATGATACATTCTGTATTGCCTCTCTGTATGAGTACATTGAAGTTTCCTCAGAGGCTTAATAAAGTTTATTAAATAAGTCAGCATTCTCTATTAATTTTATCCACATAGGTAACAAAATAGATTAGAGAAAAAAAAAATTATACAATCATGTAAAAGCTGTGGCATGTGTAAAACACAGTCACCTTAAAAATAAAAATAGGGGTAAAAATGTAGCAGCTGTATAAATAGGCAAACCACAAGAAAAAAAATGTAATGCTAGAGCTGTGAATGAAAAGTGCTTGTATGCAAAGGAGACACCCTTGTTTTTCTCTTGTAGAATCCAATCATTTAAACAGCCGGCCTATTTTGTTACATGGTGATTTTATAAACATAATTTCTTTATGTGACTTATGAGGTCTTTTCTTATCCTGGGCTACTGTGTGTTGTATGTGCATGTGGAAATTTTTTGGATCATCGTGTGTAACTGCCATGGCCATTCTTTCAGCAGGAAGCCCACCTCTGGTATCACAATAGCACTCCATGCTGATCATCACCAGAGTCCAGTGTTCAATTCAGATGCAATGTCAAAACGAGCAAGAGAAGAGAAGAGAAACCAGCCTGGATTGATTTCAAGAGCAGGTAAGCCAAAAGATTAATAAATAAATAAATAAATCTGCTCCAGGGGAGCAATTGTACTTTTGTGCATGAATCTATAAAAAAACCTCCTCTGAATTCTTTACTTTGAAAGCTTAGGTATGTTCTATTAAATTCATTCTGGACCTCCAAAAAGAAAGTTGATAATAGATAGAAGCGTAGTCTTCTGCTATGGAAAACAGCCTTTCTTCCAAACTGTAGTATGTTTGATCCCACTCTTTTTATGTAATTTAATCATATTCTTAATTGGCAGAGGATTGATTCAAAATTCTACTTGGTACTTAGCATTTGTCCTAACAAATGTCTGCCCACCCAGATCAGCCTAAGGCTTTCTGGCCAGAAGCAGCTCGGCCACAGCAGCATGCCTTGGCTGCAATTTCAAGAGGTAGTGGCAAGCCACGGCTGGCTGAAAGGGAGTCTCAGTCCCCCACTTTAGGTGTGGTTGTATAGGCATTTTTCACATCTAGAACTAAAACTGTTTGGCCCTCCTGGCAATTGATATGGGTGACAAATCATAACAATCCAAACTAAAATAACAACTTTAGTCATGATCAGCACAGATATTATTACTGATCAAGCAGTCTCAAGCTTAAACTTAGTGACTCAGCTGCAACTTAACACTATGTGTTTTAAAGAATGTGCAAAGTGCTAAGTCAACATTAGATGAAAGAGAGTAGCTGAGCAGATAGAAAAGCATTCATACAAAGGGACCTCACTCAAAAGCGTAGATGGATATCATAAGCAGAAAGTATTTAAAATATACATGACATGAGTTTCTTTGGAGAAATAGCGAGACAAAAGGGATACAGTCTTCTAACTGTAAAATATCATTAAACAATTAGGGCTCTCACCATCTGTGGTCCAAAACTTAAGTTCCTCTCCTTCAGAAGCGATCATTCATTATGACTGTAGGTTTACTTTTATCTCTAAGAACAAGGAAGGATATCTAAGTGGTAGCTGAAACATATTTTTTCTGATGCGTCTAATAAGAATAATGCAGATCAGTTTAGTGAGATAAGTTTATAAACCCCTCATCGTTCTTTCAGGTTATGCAGTTTTCTCTGCATGAATGATGGCAATGATTCAACCTTTATGTTTTCTTATAGTCAGTCTCATGTTTAAGTTACTGGAATTTGCAACTACAGGCTTCATGCTCTGGAAGAATGCTATTTATACGGAGGGAAAAATCAATGATCCTGCTGCACTCAGATTGTTCATACTTTACATATTTTCCAAATGCACAGCTGGAGTTCTGGATTTCCCATAATATCTTTGTATCTGTGTTGTAACTTTCAAGTTATCCTGAAAGAAGTTTCACACTAACAGAATTCATCTGTTTTTGTTCTTATGAAAATCAGTGTACATGGCTAAATTCATGAAACTGAGATGATTAATTTAAGTTTACGATGTCTACCAGAGTATTAGATTTCCATCATGATCATGCAACAGAAACAGTTTGTAGATTTCAGAGTCATAGTGTGAAAAGGATATGTGCGTTGTTAGGCACTGTTGCAGAGAGTAGCTCTGCACTGACTGGAGCAATGTGGGGATTAATCCACAACATGATCAGCAAAAGACTTAAATACTTGGAGTAAAATTCACTTGGCACTTGCAAAAGGAAAACTGCAGAAATATACTCCCACTTTTTATAGTTTCTTAAATTCATGAATTTACTTCCCCATCTTGACCATTGTGCTTGCAAAAGCAAGATGCAGTCTGCATTTATGCATACCTTGTTGTGTATTAATTGTAACTATACACAGCAAAGTATGCATACAAAAGTAACATCAGACATTTCAGGAATATGATCCTATATCTGCTGAAATCAAATCAGCAATTTTTATTTCTTTCCAAATTATTTGAATTGGTCCAGATCAGGAAAAAAAGTGGTGCATGGTGTATCTCTGAGTGAAGCAACAGGAGTCAATTCAGTGCCACAATTTGTGCTTGGCAACATCTTTGGAAAGCGACTGGCAGCTGCTTTTGGTAGGTGTAAATGAAAGGATAGAAGAGCTGTTTTCTGTGGAAAAAACTTGTATTTTATATGGGGCTCAATAGCAAAGAAACAGGTTTTTAGAAATGACATTTTTGTGGTAGCACCCAATAAGTACCTGCATATGGATATCACTGGCATAGCCAGCTTAAGAAGTCATCATTTGGATGAATCACTTGGCCAAGTGCTCATGTGAATAGAAAAGACAGTTTGCTGTCTTGGAGTGAAGTGGGATAGAGATAATCACAGTGTAGGTGAGAGACGGTAGCAAACCATTAACGTACAGAGGATTAAGGCATGAGGTAGCAAAGAGTAAATGTGGGCTACAAAATTTGTTTGGTAAGCTAGACATGCAATTAGAGGAAGCAGAAATGTAAGAGTCAATGAAACCTAAAGAGAACGCAGGCCTGTCTGCTGTGATAAGTTAGTCATTTAGGACTACAACAGGTGTTACTACAGTAATTAGAATATACTGAGTTATCTGATTGGAATTTTTGTATGATGAGAGCATTGCCAACTGCTTTTGATATTGGCTGATGGCAACAGTAACAGGCCAAAAACACCTGTTCAGAAATCTTTTTACCAGCAAGAAGGGAAGCTGCTTTTCAGTGGTTTTATTTTTCAGCACTTCCCCTTTTTGTTCTAGCCTCCTAAGTCTTTCATAAACAAATTAACAGTAATGATATTTTAAAGGGTGAGTTGTGCCAGATGTTACTCAAGATCTCTTAAAAAGAGGTACCATAACTAAATTCTATTTTTCATTTATGAACTTCCCTCTATTATTATATTTGCAAACAAGTTTTGCGTTTGCTTTGTAAGTCTTTAAAGCTATATTATTACATTCTGACATTTGTCATAAGCAGTAGCAAAGTTTTTTTCTGTCCTGTCTCTCTCTACTGGAGTTTCAGCTCGCTTGAAATGAAAAAGATGATTTGCTGTAGATCAATATTCCCTTAAGATGTAAACACATCAGCTCTTAGAAGTGAGGCAAGAGTACTGGCCAGTACTCTCATGTTAGATCTCTATGGATATCTCAGGGGCGGCAGAAATTGTAATGAGGAATCGATAACTTGAACAAATATCTCTTAGGCCTGAAGGAACCTCTTAGAGTATGTTTGTGTCTTTGTACAACTGGAGCTGGCTTTCTGTAAATGAGATGCAAAATGGAGGAGTTCAGGAAATTCATATGGCAGTTCCAGTGCTGCGCAGGACTGCAAGTTTGATCCCAGAGGTGAGATTGTGCTGTCAGTAATGATATTCTTCCTGCCTAAATTTCCGCTGGAGAAAGTACTCTCCTTTACTCATCCCTCTTAGCTGATATACATTGCTTCCTTTGGCTGTTTAAGAAGATGCTGTATGTCACTCTTGGTATGACTGTTTGGGTTAAAGTGAATCATTCTTATACAGTGTTTTATGGTGAAATGAGCAGTTTCAAGTCCTACAAATTACGCTGAGTATTTTGCTCTCCCCCATGGTGTCCTTGGATGTGAACAAGCTGAGCTTTCTTGTGTCCATTCAATAGATTTAAAAAAAAAAAAAAAAAATCAGGATTGTGCTGCTGGATGATTACAGCCAGCCTTTTCCTCTCAGGGCACAAGGGAATATATTTATATATCTATATATGTATATATGAGGGGCTATTTCTTCTATTACCTTAAACTGAAGAGCTCTGGGATGTGTGTGAGACATTTTGCCAGGATGGAGTTTCAGGGCAAGTTGAAAACCTCTGCAGACGAATGCTGAGCGTGTGTATCTGTAAGGCAAGCAGGGATCCTTTTGTATATATTAATGATCTGAGATGTGAGAAAGTCTGCAATTGGCTTGATTTTCATAAAATGCAAGAAAAGCTCAGATGCTGCATATTGGGATTTCTTTACAGTAAGGACCTTTTCCCTTTGTTTTGTGAATGACCTTCCCATGTATAGAGTTCTCCGTTTGCTCAAAGCTATTGTTTTTCTGTGTGTTAATTAAAACCCAGATTAAGTATATAAAAGCACACTCAAGCTTCTGTGCATGCCCGGCTGAAAACAGAGCTGTATGAACAGAAACCAGCAGAAGTGCAAGCTTTGTCACTGGAGTAGAATGCCTGAATATGAAAGTCATTATTGGGAGGCAGAGTGACATTTAAATTATGCCGCTGTTACTCCTACTGGCTTCTGACGATATATTTTCAGAAAGAAAATTAAACGAGTTACAAGGCACTTAAGTATAATGCTTGAAAATGGTATCTTAATGCGGTTATTAAATGAAATGTTAGCCCCATGTATCCAAATGATTTCACCATGATTGTGGCACGCAAATCTGGCAGTGTACTTCCTCAAGTCTTTACTACACTAACTGGTATCTTTTAAATGCTGGCTTTGCGCCATTTCTGTTGTACCCACACAATAGAATCAGTCATGTAGAGAGGGAAACATCTGGCAAAAAATAATAAAAATAAAAGCATAAGCAGCCACCTCGCATTGTCATATGTAAATATGACAGCAGTGAATCACAGACAAGTGCAAAACTAACAAGGAAAAAAAGCCAGTGATAAAGGTGAACCAACTATAATGTCATGGCCCTCTGAAGAAAGTGATCTGCTGATGGATAGAGAAGTAGAGAAGAAACAGCTCTAGACAGGTGAAGACCAATCCTTCCTTTTGAAAAGAAAGCTTTATCCTTCTTGTCTGAGGCCCCATTTTAAATTTTTTTTATCTATGGGGTTAACTTCATCAGCTCCACTAACTGCACTCCAGTGAGAGATAAGAAGAGAATTAAAATTACCACCATGCTTAATCATCTTGCCAGCACAGGGATACTCTTGAATTGGGGCACAATTAAATTAAGCTTAACTCCAAATATATGCAAGAAGTAGACATCTGGCAAAGTCTAGCTGAAAAAGCACAGAGCTGCATTATGACAGTCTCCAAGGACAAAGGAAATGGAAAGTGAAAGGGTATCGAAGAGCAAGACTTCTGCCAAGTCCTTTAATCTTTGTTTTGTAATGCATACTACCAATCACAAAAAATACTTAACTAGTGATTCACTCACTTATTGCTAAATCTTTAAACTATTGATTTCACTAGTTTACCCACAGCATACATATATATGAAAACATATGCATCTATGCTAGTGTACCTTATTTTTTAATTTTTCAGTTAGCATGACTGTTGAATTTTGAAACAATTTACAGCTGCAATTAAAAGCTCTGAAAATGATATAAAAGGAAGCAGAATGAGCTAATCACAGACAAAATCAAGGTCCTCCTGGCCTTGAAATCTATATTTCCATGAAAGAAGGTCTTTGAAACTTTGCTGAATCTAAGGATATTAATAAGCAGCATTACAGTTTTATCCTACAAATGACATCAAAGAATTATTTTTTGTAATATGTCTGGAAGATAAATAGCAGAATCACTATTACTTCTATGAAACAGAAAGTTGAGAGGATGGTCTGAGCTAGTCTCAGATAGATTATATGTTGCAAGTTCTTGATTCCTAATCTTGTGTCTGAATTTCTCTGAGCATCCACTACAAGCTATCTGAAGATGAGAAGGCTTTCATTCAGATCTGGCCTGATGAAAACAGTGACTGGCAATTGTGCTCTCACATTATGATGAGTCAGAACGCTTTAAAATAGTTTAGTGTAGAAGTAAATATATATCTTACTTTTCTCTACAACAGGCACATTGAAGAAGCTCTTCTGTTGTGAAACCCATGTTTCAGAAGCACATTAATAAGTTGAGTCACTCAGCAAGAGCTAAAACCTAAGAGCTGTCAAAGGCTTTCTATTTTAAATGACATCTTCATCTTGCAAAGGTATCACCACATTCCTTTTATTTATCTATGTGAAGAAAGGCAGTAATTTTTTTCTTGTCCAGCCTGTGGACTTCTTTTAGTAAATTCATTAGCTTTTTTGTTTGTTTGTTTTCTGTGCTTCTTCTTTGAAACTGCTGTTTCATACATTGCAGAAGGTGGGGGGAGGTTGTAGAAGTACAGAGGGTGGTTGAACAAATGAATTTTTCATTTATTCCTTAGTGAGGTATCATTTGAATGCTTTGGAATTGCACAAGTTTTCCTGAATTCCCAAGTCTTCCTGTATGGCTTGTTGCAGTCTGACCACAGTGGCCAAGGAGCAGAATATAAATAGAGAACTCCCTTGTACTGGGACCTGATGATCTCACCATTGTTTTCTATTTTACATGTTAAATTCAAGATATTGCAAAATAGTTCAGTGTAGCAGATAACAGATTTTAGCCCAAATGTGTGATATCTTCATATATTGCAGTAATCAGTCCTTTGTCAAGTCATTCATTTGATACTCAAATTAAAAGAGGGATTTATACTTAAATTCCTACCTGCACTCCTGAATGAAATGAATCAGAATCCACAATCTATGGGATTTAAGTGGACTGCCGTGCTGTAGTGGAAATGCTAATTCATGGCCTGAACCAGTGATAGAGCACCTGATGGGAAGGCAGGGCCAACCCAGGGGAGCTCAGGTGCATGCAATGCATCTGAGTGATTGGAAGGGGTGGAGCCAGGATCTACCCCTTCCCAGACCTCATTTAAGTGTTAGCAGTGGCAGTGAGAGTATCTCACTAGAGATACATGCCTACCTGAGGCCTTTCAAAGGTAAGCAGATTTGTTCTTTTGTTTCTGTACCCATGGCTGCTGTGTTTGGGCTTGTCCTCGTTTGCTGCAGCCAAAGACTTTGGCACTCCGCTATTATTGCTATACTTTCTGTCATATTATAGCATTGCATGTGCTGTGCTTAATCTAATAGTTTTTTAGTATGATCTTTTCTTCTACGGTAGCCAAATATCAGTTTAGCAGGAGATGAACGTTCCCCTTCTGATAAGTCTTCCTGGGTGGGCAGCAGTACAGTAGGCTGACAGGCAGGAGAACTTGTACCAGAGCTGGGTTTAGGGAACTGCTGCAGGTCCTGTACCTCAAGCTAGAGAGTGGAAACTGGAATGCAGAAAGCTCTGGCCAGCTTGAATAGAAGCTCTAGAAATAATAAGAAGTAGAAAATGAGGCTCTTGATGTAGATGCATGATAAAGTTTGTATATGGCTGCAAACAGAAGTCTCTGAAACATGGGGTTCTGCCTCTCAGCACAAGCTGATTTTAATTTAATTACATAGGAAAGAGAGGGTAACATTGAACATCTTCAGCTGAGTCTGGTAGCTACCCTAAATAGAAGAAAACATCAATATCCAAGGATCTTAGACTTTTAAAAAGCCACAGCTCATCACAGCAGGTTTATCAAGTATCACTGGCATGTAAAACACTGAAACAATCTCTGTGCTTCTGTAGGGGAGAGAGCAGTTCAATTCCTGAAGCCTCTAATCAGGCAGAATTTGCTTCTAATTTTCTCTTTACCTTTCAAAACAGCAGTAGCACATCTCTTCTTTTCTCTGTTGTGTTCAGCATGTTTTTCACAGTACTGGGTTGTGAAACCAGAACTCCCATGGACACAGAATCAGAAGCATACTTAAGATTTTGTTCCTGGTTCTGAAGTCTTGGGAAATCTCACAAAAGCTATATGCTTTTAGCCCTGCTGAATTGCTGCTGTCTTCAGATCTAATCTTTCCAGCAGCTGTTTCTCACTTTATCCAGTGTGACCAGACTTCTCCCATAGGAAAAATTATTTTTCCAGATTTCCGAAAATTCTGTAATTTTTATTCCCACAGTGACATAAAAGTAGGTCACACTCTGAATCCTATTTACGCTAGCTTCACAAACTTATTCATTGGTTTTATCATGCAGATGGTTGCGTGTAAGAAAACATATTTGTTAAATGTAAATCTTAACTGCTTGGAGTCTCTGTCTCTACATAATATCTAGCCTAATGTCACCACAGGACAACATTTATGTTTTCATTTAAAAATAAAGTAAGCAGATGGGACTTCTCTCAGCCATAGAGTAGTAAATTAAAAGCAAAAGTAACCATTTTTTTAATATTGTACTCTGCTGGGATGAGAGTTTGGCATTATGACATCTGGTCTAATTTGAGTATTCCAGTAGCTGCTGTGTAGCATTTTCTAAAACTGTGAAATGAATCCTGCTGACGTTATTTCTGCATAATCTGTGTGAACGCCCAAAACCCACACAGCAAACCTGTGCATCCCTGCTTTTCAGTAAAGAACAAAACAAAAAGCTCGGTACAGACTTCATTACTTTCATGGCATGTGTCAAGTAATAATCAGTGTAACTGAGACACTATCATAGGAAGAGTAAACTTACATTTGTCCCCAATTTGCTTCGTAATACTTGCATTTGAGATCATCTGTTTATGAAGACAGTGGGAACCAGAAAAAAAAAGAGAGGTAACAGTCTCTCAATTTGTGTCTTTGAATACTTCCTCCCAAGTAAATAGCTTTTTCCTGTATTATTTAACACTCTGATTTTCTGTGAATCTTCTAACCATTAGGACAAGTTATTGAGATGCCACTGAATATTAGAAGTGTTTCTTCAATAGGTTGAGATGTTACGGTGCCAAGAAATCATCAATATTAACCTAATCTTTGTCCCTTAATTCTAAACTATTAAAACCTGTCATCTCTTACCAGGCACAAAGCATGCCTAATATATGATTAATTTTTGAGAGTTCAACATACTATGCTTCAGGTATGCCATAAAACTGAAATACCTCTTTTATCTAAATACATAATTCAAGTAAATGCGCTCCAAAGATAAATGCACAGATAGTGTTTCCCAGGGGATGATGTCTTTTGTTCTATTACAGAATATGGAATTCTCATTTGTAGATCATTGATTTTAATTTGGTCAAAAATTTTACCTTCCAGAAACTATTACAGTTGCTAGCTGGTCCCAGTCTAAATCTTAAGAAAATCAACACAAGCCTCTCATTCAGAGATAATGCTATCTAGTAGGATAAGTTTGTCTTTCATCCCTTGGATTTAGCTTGGCGCTGCAAGTCATAGGGGCTAAAGCCAGCAGGAACACGCTGACCTTCCAGGCATGGCAGGTGACTTCAGCTCCAACTCTGTATACCCAGCACCTTTTTTCTAGCTCTAAGGCTTCATGGAAAGGATAATTCTCTTAGATTTTTAGGAGGACGTTTTGGCAATCTAGCTTAAAGATAAAAACATATAGAAAGAACTTGTAATTTATTTAGGGAAAATTGGCACCATTACCAAACTACGGGCAAAGGCATTTTTTCAGTAAGATAGTATTAGAGCTTCATAAGCACTTAGGTTCTGCTGCTAGCTAAGAAAGATGAACAATTATACCCAGTGATAGGAGAAAACAGCAAACCCTGTGTTTATTCAAAGGCTATATGACTGCTTTAGTTTATATTTTTGTTCTCTGACAATAATGATTACCATATTTATGTAGAATATGTTCTGAGCAAACATTGTTTTCCGATATTTAAAGGAACTGCAGTGATAGAAGAGAAGACATCTTATTATTAAGTATCTTTAAAATTTGCTGTGCAGAAAATACCATGAGCAAATCTACTCTGTAGTTTTACTTGGGAAATCTCATATGCCTGGTGACCCTGGAACTTGGGTTTCATGCAGGTGCAGGGCAACATCTAAATTTATGCAATGGGAAATGAATTTTCTCCTGGATCAGCTGTCACAACTGTACTTTCATTTGCAGTTCTTATTATGAAGACTGCTCTGAACACAGTGCCTCCTTATTTTATTATATTAGTCCATAATGTCAGAGATGGATGTTGGTGGTATGGCAACTGTCCGCTACATTGTGACACTACGGTGAAAGTTTGAGATTCCAGAGACAGGACAGAGAAGACAACTTTTCTTTTCCAACATGCTAACAATAAGCTTCATGCTACTGTGAAGACCGTGGAGCACACTGCCAGTCTTGACTGGAATGTCCTACCACACCCACTGTATAGTGCAGATTTAGCACCTTCTGACTCACATGTGTTTAGGCTGATGAAGAATGGACTGCATGGGCAAGATTTTCCTAGCAACAGCGCTGTCATAGCAGCTGTCAAACGGTGGGTCACCTCTGCTGATACAGATTTTTACAAGTGTGGCATGCAGGCATCCTCTTCATGGCTGGTGAAAATGCATAGCAAGTAAGTGGTGATGAATATTTCAAAAAATAGTGTTTTGTAGCTGAGAATTTGCTCTACCAAATTGTGTTGTTATGCTCTTGGTATCTGTTGTAGTTGGAAATAAATAGGAGACATTACCTTCAGAAATATCTATCTATCTAATATTCAAGAGACTTTGATTTGCCTTCTTCCAGAACACACTTAACTACTTATCACATTAATATTAGTGAAAACCAAATGTTTATCATGAAGAATTCTGAACAAAGAATGTTACTATTATTTCCCTTTTCAGCCTAGCTTTTGCAGAGAGCATAAAGAACTGGAGTCCAAAAGCAAGCATACACAGAGAGCCATTTAAGATACCCTTTTGGAAACCTGATGATCAGCTCTGTCTTAAATAACACCTCTTTCTGTGGACTTAAGGTAAGGAGAAATGCTAACCTTCTTTCTGGCATCCTTTTGATGAAAGTAAATGTAAAATTTCCTTCTTTTAAACAGATGGCTAAAAAGTAGCTGTTTCCTCTTCTACTCTCTTTATCTCAGTAGCTAAACTACTCACTGAAGAGGTAGGGTACTTCAGTTCACAGCTTCTTCTACCCAGGGAATTGAAATTCAAATTTAAATCCTTATCTGTCTTTCTAAAGAGTGCTTCATCACCACTATATGTTGTATGATGTATACATCTCTAAGTATGTAAGAGAGCATTTTTCTGTCATTTTAGGGAAATAGTTTATTTTGCATGACATACTATTTAGAGAGCAGGTGTGCCCCTTTACAACTTAAGCTTGTGGTTGGGACTCTGTCCTGGTGAGAAGAAAAACATACGTTCAGATTCCCTAAAATGTGTGAATTAATTCAAAACAGACCTCCTGTACTCTTCTGTGTTCTGGATAGAAGGAGTTAGTTATTACTGATTATCACTCTTGTATTCTTCTAATGCAATGCCATACTTTAAAGTTCTCATGAAATTAAAAATGAGCCTTTTGTGCTGAAACAGTTTTCTTTTTTCTCTCTTTCACTAACAGACAAAATAGAATCTGGTCCTTGCATGTAGCATTCCCATGTGGGCTCCAGGAAGACGTTTGATTTTCTTTAGGGCAAGAACTAATTCAGAGAAAGGCTCTTTTATTCATCACCTATGAATCCTGACCTTGACCTAGAAAGTCTATCCTCAGTGTTGTATGAGGGGCAATTAAACTTTTGTTAAGCCAAACCTCCCTATCACAGCAAAATATGTCAAGTGTATCAGAGCTCAAACCTCCAATCTCATTTTATTCCCTTTAAATGTGCCAAGCTGCCTCAAATTAATTTGAATGAACTGAGAACAACAGCATTTAATAGTTTTGAGAAACTGAAGTTCCTTTAATCTCTTTAGGGTGGTTTTTTGTTGTTGTTGCAGGGAGAACAGGTTTCCAAAGACACTTCCAAAACCAGACATGTGGCTCAGATATTTAACTAAGTGTAGTTTATTCAACTCAGCTGCACTGGCCTAAGAAGTTACCGTGCACCTACTGAATCCTGTAGCTGTTTGTTAGTAACAGCTCATGTGCAGGTTTTTGAACAAATGCAGTGAAGGGAAAACAGCAGAGTAACAGGTGTTACTCTGAGGAGGGTGAGGAGGGGGCAGGCTGGGGTATGTGCATGCACTGTTTCCTGAGGGAAGGACTTACTTCAGTTTCTATTGCCAAGTGGTTAATACACTCATAACTCCTAACCTTTCACAGGCTCTAAGAAGCCTGTGCTCTAGTATTCAACTAGAGCACATATTGTTGAACAAATGATGGGCAGACAGCTCACTGAGTTCTTACAGAAAGCAAAGACACTTCAAAATTCACAGGTCCTCCACTTCATGCTGAAGGAGCACAACATGATCTTTGATATTGTTTTCTGTCAGTAGTGTCTGACAACAAGAAAGGTTTGCATGTTTCTAAAAACTGCAGGTAATCATTGCTTTTTGGAGATCTATACTTAATTACAGTAACATTTAAATTTAGTTCTTGCTTCTGCTGACTTACTTGCAGGTACTGTTTATACCCCAAGAATATAAGGGATTCAGAGGGAGCTTGGTTACTGTTCTACACAGGAGTAAATCTCACTCACTGTAAATCCCAGAATGTTCAATCTATTTTCCTAAAGTTTCATTTTCTTATGTTCAGTACATCCAGAAGCACCTTCTATCTTAAGTCCTTGAAAACATGGAAGTTTTACAGCAAGATAGATGCTGAAAATGACATGTAACTCAGCTTATCATTTTCCTAATAAAAGCAATACTTCTAGAATGCTAGATCCCAGAGTTTTGCAATTTTGCATTGATCTCATTTGCCCTATTTCCCTTGAGAGCCTTTCTGAAATATTGCTATTGAGTAACATGCTCCCTAGTATGAAGGGAATAGGGAAGGAGAAACCTTTGCTGGTTGAGTAAAATGCAGAATGACATAAAACATCCAATTCAGCCTCCTTTAGGGTGTTTAAGACACAGAACTCATTTTTCTGGATGAAAAGCAGACATTGACACTGCCAGCAGCAACTGTGTCAGCTCAGGTTCTCCCAGCAGGAGGGACATACAGGGTGGCTGGAGTGGGAAACATAACAGATGCCACAAATGTAAGTGCTCATTTAGATCCCACGGTTAACTAGATAAAATGAGACGTGGAAAAGTTAAGTGACTCCTCAAAACAGAACACATGCAACTGTTCACTAATGAAAAGTATATAAAAAATAAGATCTCTCTAAAGAAGTTTGCATCCAGAGCATCCATACCTAGATGTAAATGAATAGTGAATGGCTTGATTTAGTATCTTCTCTGCAAAAACCTTGAAGGGAAAAATTAGGTAAGAACAAAAGGGTAATGTTTTGAGTAGGGAAACTGTTCCCCTCCATCCAGCCTACCTTAATAAATTAAATAAAAATTTCCTTACGTCATTTATCTTCATTCAAAAGCATTTCTATTGTGTCTCTTTATAAAGGAAAAAATAGGTTTTTTTTAAGAATCTAAATATCAGAATAAGCAAAATATGTTTTTAAAGGAAAAAAAAAGGAATTTTGAAGTGGCATGCATAATGCAGAAAGCATTATTTCTAGGTCAGCTCCATAAACCTTTTATACTACTCTGCGCTAATATGTAGGTTGCTCCAAAAGTAAAGCCTCCTATTTATTTCCATAGAAACTACAACAGATACAAAGAGCACAGTAACACTGCTTGATAGAGCAATTTCTCAGACACAAAATGCTATTTTTCAAAACAGTCACCTTTGTTAGCTCTGCATTTGTGACAGTGATGAACAAGAGCCTGCATGCCTAGCTCATAAAAATCTGCACCAGTGGAGGTGACCACTGTTGCTACTGCTGAAACACACCACCCACTGCCTCTCTGTGCTCATATCCACTGTTTGGTCTCCATAAATGTTCGGCAGTCATCAGTGAATGTCATTGGGTGCCATTTTTTTCTGCATGGAAGAATTCAGTTCCACACCTTTGCTTCATACACACTTTCAGGCACCATTTTGTCAGACTGCCCCTCTGCTGTTTTGAGCAACATAATAAAACAGGATGCAGTACTTTTGGAGCAGACCTCATATTATGAGGTAGGACTTCCTACTGTATACACTGATAAAATAAAATTTAGTTTTAAAGACAAACTATGAAAAAGTCTGCAAATATTTGGAACATGACCACCTTACGGAGGTTACAAACAATTAAAATAAACTTACGTATTTTTAAAGTAATCTAAACATACCCAGCACTTTCTTACTATTGGAATGCTTCTGTGAACAAAGCTGTCTGTGTTAACTTGGGATTAATTAATAAAGCAGTGCCTGCCATGATCTGTAGATCATCAGAACCCCGATTAGGAGGGCTACAGCAATTTGTTTCTCTGTATAAAGAAAGTGATCATTTCTACTGTCAAGTAGAGAAATAAAGACTTGCCTACAAAAACATAACTAACTGCTATTTAAAGGAAGGGAAAAAATTGAATTGCAAAATACAGTTATGGGATTTTTTTTAATATTACATTACTTAGAAAGGTGATAGATACTTCATGATTGTGTGTAATTCATTCCTATATACTATTCTATAATGGAGTCTGCCATAATAGCTTTTAGCTGAAGTTTGGTATAATCTGTCAATTGCAACTTAATTAAATGTGCTATGTCACTTACAGCACTAGAAAAGTGCAGAAATCTATATACAGCAAGAAGGCAGAAAGGGTCCATGGCCCTGCACTATCAGTGGGGTACTTAGCAAATGCTAGGTTACTGCTGTTTAATGAAGCCCAAAGTAGAGAGTGTGCAATTGAATTCGGTGGCAGACAGGGAACAGCAGTTATGCTTGTCTTTTCTCAGGAATGCCTTTTCTCTACTCATGACTCTTCTTTTTGAACTCTTACGCGAAATCAGTCTCTGAGTCCCTCAAACATTTATTTCCATAAAGCAGTTACCTGATGGCACTCCTGTCATCGTACCATGAGCTTTAGATGTGGCTTGAATAGTACAAGGCTCTTTCCAGGAAAGTTACACTCAAGTCAGTTGCCAGGAGAGAGATGCAAATAGCTTGAGATGGCCAATGATGAAGATTACAAATAGCACTTAAATGTCATTGTTTCCATGGCCTGTTTCATCTGATGAGCACTCTGGGGTTAAAAAATACTGTTCTGTCTGCTGCACAGTTTGCTTGTGGTCGAGTCAGACTACATCTGTCAGAGAGAACTACAGGCAAATACAGCTAGATTAGATGTGCCAAGGCTGACTTCCATTGAGGCATGCTTTGTACAGCTTCTTCTACGTTTAGCTCACCTGGTAAGGCAGTTGTTCCAGACCATCAGAGTCCAAGGATGAACCTCAGCTGTGGTAACATTTAGGAAGCATGCAGTTATTCTGGGTCCTGCATGGAAAATTCTGTTAATTGGGTAAACCCACTCTAGTGTACAGGCACCAACTGGCAGACACAACTTGCACAATGAGAGAGATCCGTAATTTTCAGATGTAACTAACAATTTGTGACAATAAAGCTACAACATGAGCCAAGATGCTGGCACTTCTTGTCACCTCTTTCCAGCACGATAACTAGCATTTGCATTTGTTTCTTTTCCAAAGGCAGTAACTTATTTTATGAAGTAGGCATTTAATTCATGCGCGTTTTAAACAATTTTATTTTTAAACCTAAGTCTCTAAAGAGTTTAGTCTTGTTTGAGTTCTTTTCTTATGAGAAACAGCATTTAATTAAATTAACACTGTATCCAACCACAGAAATGTTATTATCCATAGACACTGAGATCAGAACTGTCTCAAAAAGAGCAAATAGCAAAATTGTGATGAAGGTGAAGATGATGGAATTATACAAAATTACCATGGGCATGTCATTCATAAAATGAAAACTCTTGGTTAAAATTTCTTATAACAAAAGTATGTTCAGTGAATTGGACAGGCACAACCCTTCAAAACCACAAAAGTAAACAGTTGATTACCACAGAGTACAACTGTCCATTGTCATTCAGGAAAGTGTCATGTTTACACAGACAGATAGCTTCATCTGTGTCTCCCTTGTCCAGTGCATACCCATGGCTCTTAGGATTCCTCAAGATGGAACGTACAACCTCATTTTTAGATCACACCCTGGTCTACAATACGCAGGATATCAATCATCACTCCTACCCTGAAGGTTAAACTCAGTACAGAAGTCTGCATGGTCAGTGCTAAAAAACATTCTTTACTTGATATTTGGCTGTGGGCATAAATCTTTAAAGACCCCCAAAAAAGGAAAGAAAGCAGGAGAAGAGATCTGTAAATGCATAGGAAGAGAGTCAGTAGACCAAGTAGGAGTAGCTTTTTTATAGTCTAAATTCATTATTCTGATCCCCCTGCAGCAGACTTCACAAAGAGCAGCAATGGGCAAGTGAAGAAAGGTTCACCTGAGCTGGTACTGTCCTAAGCACTGAGTGTCACTGTGGAGGATGCTAGCTCAAATTCAGAATGGTGTATGGCTGCAGTTGAACAAAGCTAGCTCTGAGCTAAGACCATCTGCCTCTCAGCAGCACGCATTAGGCAGCCCAGCACCATGTTGATGTAAACATACTGCTTTACGTTCTGGAACCAGCTCCTGCACAGTTGTTCAGTGTTCAGACTGCCCCCCAAGCTCTCTTTCCTTAAAAAGAACCAACTCTATTCAAATCATGCTGTGCTTTTGTTTATTGGGTGATATTTTCGGGGGGAGGGAGTCCTTAATCATTTCTTGTCACAACAAATTTCATAGGCTGTCTGGAAAAGGATGTGGAGTCATTACAGTTAACAATTCTGACGTGGTTTCTTAACAGCTCTTATGCATCACTTGATGGATGGCTGTCTGGAGCCGTATCCTCCTTCCTGCTGATATTCCCAACCAAACCCAAGCAATGCAAAACGTCTCAGAATCTCGGCAGTCATCTACTAGCAATAAATTATTACATGGCACTCCAGATCTTTTGCAGTCATCTATAATACACTAATCCCATACAGGCTTTTTAAAGGATTAAACATTATATGGATAATATGTATATCTGCAGTTTTGGTAGATAAGATAGAAAAGGAAAGAGACCCTGAGAGTAGGATTTTGTGTCAGAGGGTAGAATGAACTTTTCCCTCTTGGTGGATCAAAAATACAGGGCAGCGTGATGGATTAGGTGACCTCTTTAAGGTCTTTTCATGTTTAGAGTTCTGCCCATGCCCTTTTTCTGACACCCCTCAGGTTTATGAAATTGCTGTGAAGCACCTGTTAGTGTCTACTGCCTAAGGCAGTATGATGGGAAGCTGAACTGCAGCTCTGCCCAGCTAAGACAACTCCTATGTCCTTCTTGGCCATTATAATAAAACAAAGAACTTGAGAAGTCATTTGGAAACTTACTTTACACCAGGAAAAGACTTAATTTTAAAAAAATACAACTTGAATTTTATGAGGATAAGTCATATCAAATATTATATAGGCAGAAGCTACTCTATTTCATTCAGCTTCTGGAGAAAAATAATTATGCTCTTTACAATTTGAAGTGCATTTGTATTCCTTCCAAGTAGTCCTATTACAACAGATGAAGTACTTACTATACATCTTTTTCCTGCTGCTTTTCAACTTAAATTTAATTTTCACATAGATTTATTTAAAACAATTCTCAATGTGACTCAGCCAAATGATGAATTTATGGAAGGTTTAGTAAATGTGTAATCTAGTTGAAGTTAAAAATGGCTACTTCGTAATTCTGTGCCTAAATGAAATTATCCACTGTAGCCAGCTATTGTGCATTCATTTAAAGCCGATTTCTTGTGGCACATATTCAGTTCATAATGAAAGAAAACAAAGCAAATATTTTGCTAACGGAAAAATGTATATACACATCTACAACATCAATGTTAAACAAATGTTTTAATTTTTTTTTGGTTCTCTGAGCCTGCTGTAGCAGATATACGTGTGTATACATCTTGTATATGCAGAGAATACATTGTACATACTCATGATATCCTGTTTTGCATATAATAAATGACTGTCTCTGTCCAAATATAAATAGAAACTGAATTTAAGAAAAAAAAGTTAAATCCAATGAATGTTCCAGAGCATAAAAATTTTGTAATGTGCTCTCATTGCAGACAAGGTGTATGACTTATATTGATAATAACACAGACTGTGCAGGAACTTCACTTTAGGCAAATTGTGAGTCTGTTTTCTGTGCCATTGTTGGCATAAAATCAGTGCTTATGCCAGGTTCATGTCTAAAATATATCTGATAAAAAATATGCTGTAATCAGTCTGTTTGAGCTTGCAGTTAGCAGGAGATAGATAGCTACAAGTTCATCATTCGTAAAGAGCGGGGCCCTACACCTTCTGAGAGAATGTGTCACTGAAGTTTCAGATGGATGCCCAGCATGGAAGGATGCTCAACTTTTGGCTTCTTAATCAGGAGTTCTGACCAAGTTAGCCACACTAAGTATGGTTAAGAAAGTTCATTTCTTCCACCCAAATATGTAAAAACTGAGCTAGTAAATCCACATACCAATTATGTACAAGTTGTCTAGTCCAAAATCCAGTGCCTAAAGTATATGGAAAAAAAACCGTAAGAGTTCTGGCTGAGACTCGTATTTCCTTCTGTAGTAGTAATTTCTGCTACTTCCTTATTCTGTAATGTCCTGGTTCAGATCATGGGGTTTCCACTCCTATCTTTGCAAGAACTAGAGAAAACACTGGAAAGAAAGACTTAATTCCACATCCACAGATACATCTAAGCTTCCAAAGTCAGAATGTACTCCTGTTCACACTACAGCCCATCCAACATGGGAATTAGACTTCAGTTGTATAAACTACTGAGAGTGAACTTTATTTTTTCTTTAAAGAAGACAAAAAAACCCCACAAACTGTTTAATCTTCTTTTCCCACTGTTCTCATTTTTGATGTTAGAAGGCTGCGTGCCACAGAGATAGCTTGTTGTAATTCCGCTGTGAGCCTAAGTGAGAGAACATGCCAGCTCTTTGGAGGTAACTGTCTCGAAGCATGCTTTTAACTCATGGCACCTCGTGGCAGAGGCCATCTTCTACTGTGGGGTCACCCAACTTGTCTGCATTCCAGGGAAGATGCTGAACCCTGTCTGTTACCACAGAGCATTTAACTCAATGTTAAGCACATACCCTACATTACCCTGTAATAACATTTTCATGACTGTCTTGTTACTCTTTGATACAGGATTAATGAAGTACAGCAAGTACTCAGACATTGACCATAAGAACTCATTTTTCATTGTTACTACCTCCTGCCTACTACTAAACTACACAGCAAGGTCTGGAACCTAAAACATCATCATCTTACAAAAAAAAAATAAAACTAAGAATTCTGAACTCCTGCCTGTTGTTGCCTTTTTGCCTTACACCAGAGGGAATATACTGGAGTAAAGCAGAAAGCTTTTGACTTGTGACTAAGCCACAGCTTTTAACCAGGTCCCGTTTTGTAATCCTTTAAGCTGTGTATCTGAAGTTTCCATCAAGCATATTTTATTGCAACAATTGTCCATCAAAAAGATGACTTTAGGTCATGCACCCAGCATTTCCTGAACAATGTTGCAAACATATATGGAGCTCCTGATAGTTCAGCCACCGCCTTCCTCAAATTTGGTTGGGTTCCCCGCATGGCAGCAGCAGGAGGTTCTTTTTTTGGATATTTCATCCAGTTCCAAAATCATACTGAAGCCTGGACTTATACGAAAGCCACCATAGTTCCTCCATTCTTCAAAAGGCTCATAAAATCTTTGAAGCTGATAGCACCTTCTGTTTTGTCTTACATATTCAGTGATACGGAAGGTAGGCAAGGCATTTGGTTTTTGTCATTTTGAAACAAGCCTGGGAAAAGGGCTTGCCATAAACAAAGCTTATGAATAAATGAATGCATCTGACGAAGAAGTTAATGATCACATGGACCGAGCCCAAATTCCTAATCAATGAATCATGTAGGCTGCTTTGTTTAGGCTTTGGCAAATCAATACTCCATTTTGTTAAGCAAGTACAGCAGATCTTTGTGGGGGTGCTTTGGATTAATTTTTAAATATAATGTGTCAGACAGAGAAAATCTGCAAGGGTTCCTGACAGTATTGCTTGGAGCTTTCCAAAATTCTTTGCTTCTTCATATTTATTGTCTTGCTATGCTTATACTGGGTGACAATACATATCTGATGATAGGCAAGGGAAAGAAATAGCAAAATTTAAGACTATCTTGTAGCTACAGAGCTGTGAGTACAGAATTATTAGTACAGTAATAATTATTTTAAATTATAATTAGATTATAACAGTAATATTCTTATTAATAATAAAAGTAATAACATCACTACATTAGATTGCTATTAATTATTTGGAATTGGTAAACAGTAGGACATTCCTCCTCTGTTTCTCTCCCAGGACTTACAACACCTAGGATATTAGAAAATAAAACCATCCAATTTGTAAAACAAGTTTTCTTTTTATCTTTCTCACATCACAGTGGAATGTTATTAGACACAGGTGATTACATTCTTTTTCTGTGACGTACCACACCTGCAGTGAGGAAAGCAATTCCAATATGCAGGCTGTTGTTTTTTGATCACAGAAAGCACAAAAGTCAAGACTCCTAAAGGGATTTAGGGATGTTGTGATGGCACATGTACTCTTTTCAGGTGCTAAGAAGAAAATTTAGGCTGGATAGTAGATATTTTCTACTCAGCAGCAAGGTTATGCTTGAGGAAGATCCTTATGAAGAGACAGTTAAGTAACTACTGTGGGTTCCTGACAGGGGACAAGAGAATGGAACTAGTATCTAGTTTTCAAGCTAACTTGATTGGCTGGCTTTTAAAATGTTCTCCTGCAGTATCAGATATAATACCAGTATGAATTTCCAGATGTCTCTTCTGATTCTTGCCCTACAGCATTTTCAAAACTGATAGAGCAGACTAGACAATTAGCTTCTGCTGAAAGGCAATGGCTCCCCAGTTTACATTCTACTTAAGAATTTCCACAAATCACTTCAGATTTTGAATGCCTTTATAGCTCCCTAATTCTGGCCCCATAAGGTTGGGTCAGACCTGGTTCCGTGAAGATTTGAGCTTTACTGAGTTTGCATCTGTCTTCCTGATATAGCAAACTACTAAAATTCCTTAGTTGGGCTCAATTAGTAAACTATCCGGGAAGAGAACAGAAAGTTTCTAACCTCATCAAGAAAATGACAGTGTCCTGCATTTGATATTGCCAGAACAATATTCCTGAAACATAGCTTCTAGATAGATTTAAGTAGAGACAGAATGCCACGTCTAGTTACATAGCTCAAAGCGGTCTGCTTCTGCAAAGCTCAGAGTACTCATAACTCATATTGCCAAAATTAGATTTGTGGGTCAGTGGAATTTTTCATCATACCAATTTATTTTGGATACTTAACAAGAACTTAAGGATCTAACTTTGAAGCCAAGACTGAAAACTTCTGCTTTGATTTTCTACGAAAAGATGCTGCTTTCCAGATTCCCAGTTATTTATTAGCTTTAGCAGCATTTCTTGTTAAAGATGGCATCCTGAAACAACTTCCTTCCAGCAGGAAAAACAGCCAGGATTACGATGTGCGTAAGAAATTACCTTTTCCCCTAACCCTGTTGTTACTGGTCTTTCATCAAGGGTTCTGTATGCAAATACTGCCTCAACAGAAAATGACAGTGTGACTTGAATAAGAAAGTTGAACAAGAAACTGCTGTCTGAACCATGGATTAAGCATTCAGTATGGTCACTGCAATGAGTCAGTGAAAGAAAAGAAACCAACTGTTCTGTGAAAGATAAATTATTACCCCCTGAAATGGTTTATGTTCCCTTGGTTATTTGTAGCAAGTGATTTTAAGTCAGGTAAAGGACACAAGCTATTGAACAGATCACTCGGGACTCTTCCGGGTTTAGTCAGTTAGAAATCTTCACAACTATATCAGAAAATTCTTTACAGAATGGGACAAAATGGTGCAAAATAGCACAAATCCAAATCAAGCATTAAGGCCTCACAAGAATGTATAAGCTTAAAGATTGTTAGAGAAACTAAAATCTGTTTGTTGGTTTGTAAAGCCTGAGCTCAGTTATTGGAGCACTAACAGCTACTCATTCATAGAAGATAAAAACAAAACAAGAAAATGCCAGCAAATCAGAAATAAGCTTATTCACAGACCTACAGTATGTGTGCTGCAAAGCTTCTGACTTGATATTCTTAGGCTGAGACCACCTAGAGGCAATTGCTCTCCATTTAAACAGAAACTAAAACCAAAACCTTGCAGTTCTCAGACATCTTTTCCTGTTCTAATATTCTCCCTGATTACAGGTTCATACATGGCTGTAGGTCTTTTTTGAATCCAAGCAGTGCTCAATATTAATAGTGGCACAATTAGTTACTGTCCTTTTCTTTATCAACTTGGGATCAAATGTTCTAATGAAAATCAATACGGTACTTCCCCATTTTGTCTCTGACAGCAAAAGCAAAAACATACACAAGGTAAAGTGATGATGTTTACACAAGCAATTAGTACCATTCAAGTGCTACACCGCTAAAATAAATTTATGCAGAACTAGTGCTGTTGTTTTTTTTAAATAACACTTGACTTACTGTTTTCTATGAATACATATTATAGTACATCTTTTTTGCAGCAGTACCAATCCGCAGCCCTGTTTCAGATGATTCAGGCAATTGGTTTGCAGAACACACCAAGAAGAAGCAAAAGAAAGGAAATAACGGGGATGTGAATTGAGCCCCAAGGCAATAAAAAGAGAAATGATTGCACATATAGTATTTTTTTTCCCCGAGGAAAAAAAAAGGCTCTGATAACATATGTAATGATGCTTCAGCTCATTCAAAAATTCTTCATGACAGTGTGATGCAAGAGTTCACAGCTACAGCTGGACATAGCACACAAGAAATAGTCAAGAAAATCTCCAGTTCAGAGAAAGCTCAAAGTGTAATAGAAAGCAAGTTGGCTGCTTCTATACCCAAGACACAGATTTCACTCATCATTGTTACAGAATGAAAAATTTAAGAAAGCCCCAAGAGAAGAATTTCCTTATTTTATTCAAACGAAGCTTCCATCTGAAGGCACATATGCCACCATATGGGATCCATTTCAGGCATTCATTAGATGAAGAATAATTAGTCTAGCATCATACCAGGAAGAAAGGAAGAGGCCCAGAGGATAATTACTTTAGAAACAGAAATAAAAGACCTTGAAACTAAATTTGCTAGGGATAAGTCCATGGGAAAAAAA
Source organism: Pavo muticus (assembly GCA_016647715.1). NCBI lineage: Eukaryota > Metazoa > Chordata > Aves > Galliformes > Phasianidae > Pavo > Pavo muticus. Next base: position 981,299 of record JACDJE010000035.1, on the reverse strand, counting down.
AAAAAAAAAAAGAATAGAAAAAAATACCTTATTTATGGGAATTTTAAATTCAGCTATCAAGGAGAATTGGAATAGGGGCATGCCCACGACAGGATTATGTTTAGCTTGGGGAGAAACTGGAATGCCATTGTTTTAATTATTACATTATGTAGCATTGTATTTTCACAATTCAACACAAGCAAGAAGTCTCTACTACTGAAAAGATGAAACACTTTTACATTATACTAGGAAGAACTGCTCTGAACATTCTTTCTTTGCAAATATAACATCATTAGTGCTACTGGTCATAGGCTTAAAATATAGCAGTGATCCTTTAAAGGTTATCAAAAAGAATTATTCCTTTGTATACTTTGTAGAGCTTACTATAAAACAACCTACAAGAAAGAGAAATATCTGTATTATGAAAATAAAGCACAGATTGAATAACACAAGAATAGAGAAGGCACAATGTGTGAGATGCTGGGACTTTCTATAAACAATTAAAACATACAGGGATAGTACTAAGTCAGTTATTTCTAACCATGCATTTAACCAACTTCGCCTTCTGGAAGGTGACAGATAGTGACATCATACTGAGTAAAAGATGTACAATGTATAGTGCACCACAGCCTGTCTGCAAAGCCTCACACCTTAAGTAACTAACCCCTAATTAACTGGTGAGTTTGGAGTTTCTGTGCTACTCAAAAGACCTGTGGGAAGTGAACAGTGGCAAGATTTGGCCCTTAGAAAAGCACTGGTGACTGGATTCCTCCTCTTCAAGCCAGGAAACACTTGATATGCTACAGCACTGAAATCATAGTGGGAAGTAAGGATTTGTCTAGGTAAAATCCTTTGATTGAGACAGTGGTCAAAGGGACTGCTCTTTGATGTCTGCAGCTTTTTGTAACAAAGAATAAAATGAGATCTCACATTGCTGTGTGTGAAACAGATGGTATGGGTTATGGCAGCCATTCATTCATATTGGGAACACTTGTTACAATGCATTATCTTTTAAAGATATGGAGAAAGCTATCTAGCATTTTGTGACTCACCTAGAGTATAAACAAGATAATTACCTGGTTCACCTGCTAGAGCAGGCAGATCGATTATAGAAGCTAATTAGAGACCTGTTTTAAGCAGATATGAACTCATGGGTTTTTTTGTTATGGGCTCTTCTCCTCTTAACACACCACAGAGAAAACCATGGAACAATCGTGATTAGCCTTATTTCATTTTTATTGCTTCTCCCATTCAGAGCAAAACCACAGAAAGTCAAAAGTGTAGCTAATTTACTTTAGCAAGCCAGCAAATGTAAGTTAATTTCCTTGCTTTACTACTTAGAAATCTTTGCCAGCGCATTAATGTCAAAGGAAAACAAAGAAAAAAAAAATATGTATCCACATGGAATATGAATGAAACTTACGGTAGATTGACAAACACTGGCAGAGAAAACCGTCACATCTGCGTAGAAGTAACAGATATTGGTAATGATCATTTAAATGCTTAGTTATTTGCAGATGTCATTAATGCAACAGGCAAATATACTAGGTCGTGATGTTTCTCATTTTTACTTTTCTGGCACTAGTGAACATTTTTATTCCCTTTAAGTATCAGGCTTCCTCCCTCTTACTGTTCCCAAAGCCCAGACATGCATAGCATAGTGTCCACAAGTTTCTGACTACTTGTGTTTAAACATTTCAAATGTCTATGATCTGCTGTCATTTCCTACTGCCATAATGTAATGAAGTAATGCTTCAATGCAATGGAAAGTACAGCAATAGTAGAGGGGTGACACAATCCTAGGCTGCAGCAAGTGAGAACAAGCCCAAATGCAGCAGCCGTGGACATAGAAGCAAAAGAAGAAAAACTGCTTACCTTTAGAAGGCTTCTAGTGGGCAGGAATGTCCAGCAAGATACTCTTACCTCCACTGCCAACCCTTAAATGAGGTCTGGGAAGGGGTAGATCCTGGCTCCACCCCTTCCAGTCACTCAGGTGCACTGCATGCACCTGAGCTCCCCTGGGTTGGCCCTGCCTTCCCACCACGTGCTCAATCACTGCTTCAAGCTGTGACTTAGCATTTCTGCTACACATACTTCAGAATCTATTCAGTCTGAAAAACGTCACATTGCATCTGCATGTGGGAGATGTGGGATGAAAAACAAAACAAATTATTTTATGAAGGCAGAAAGACTGACTTACTTAAATAATTAGTATGTAATTCCTGAGTGACTGGCTGTTTAGTGCAAACCACAGAGCTGAGCAAGGCACTTGGGGTCCCGCTAGTCTGGAATGGCAAAAGGAGCTAAGAGTTCAAACGTGGGGGAGAACTGTCTCTGTCTCTTGGAAATCTCACAAATGAAATGTGGCCTGAACTGAAACCTTGTCAAAGACCTGGAGCAGAGCTACAAAAAGACATTAACCACAAAATGATAAAGTAAAACTCACATTCATCAGGAAGATGAGTATCAATCAAATCAATCAAAATAGTTAGGTTTGCAACAAGTCCTTAACAAGCAAGTTGACTTTTTTTAAGAATGTTTGCCTAAATATTGCACTCTGGCACACAGATTGCATCTCAGTGTGCTGGGATGTACAGGTAGGTATCTCATGTCTCATGCTTAGAACCAAGGGAGGCATCACTTTAAGACCATGTCTGCTATGTCAGGTCCTACACAGAACATGATTCTTCCCCTGCTTCTCTTCCTCTTCTGCATACTGACCAGAGCACCGCAGTACCTCTGTGTGGCTCCTGCTGAAGCTGTTTTATTTTGTAGGAAACGTGATCACTAAGTCAATGGAAAGAACTAACAACTATTATAAGCAGAGCACTAACACAAGCAAGTGAAACACTAGCTCACGTTTGCTTCCCCAGTTCATTGTTGTTTTACAGCTTATATAAATATAATAAGGGAAATATGGTAATACAGCTTGAACAGCCTGGGCTGAGGAAGTCCTGTTTCAGAATGTGCAAACCTAATCTTTCAGGTACTCTCTTAGGTGACACAAAGTTAACCTATTCCCCCTCTAATCCCAATCCTAGATACTTAGTCTTTAAAGCAACAACTGTTCTAGGCTGGATGGAAAAAACTGCTTCTCAGGCTGACAAGCCAGTCTACCTCCTTGGGTCAGGCCAGTACATTGATACTGAAGTTTCTTCCTAAGAAACACTCTCCAGTGTCAAAAATTGTGGGTGCACCCCAAAGCACAGATAGATACCTGGAGAGTGTAACCGGTGGAGAGAGACTGGATCTATACAGTTACTTCCTTGAGATAGGAGCTTGCTTTGCCTGTACTGACAAGACTGTAACACAGGCATAGCAGTGCAACATCACACCTGAGCCAGTAAACACTTTAAGTTTAGCAGCTCACCTGACACTGCACTTACTGAAGCCGCACAGACTCTCCTAAGCGAAGGCATAGGAAGCTCAAATATGCATGCAAAGGACCATGAACACACATTTCAAGAAGTTCTAAGAGTTAATCAGCAACCAAGAAATCTCTTTTACATTCTTAATGGTACTTATAATACTGGAGTTAGAAGCCTGGCTTAGTATTCTTCAGTATCTGTGGCTATTGCAGCTGCTGTGCTGCCCATCAAAGATACTAGCACTTCTGCAAAAGCTGGACAGGAACAAGTACTAAATGTCTTTAGCTGCTTAATTGCCTTAGCAATACAGTCATATTTACACCATTTGCTTTCTAAACCCATGCATTTCAAGGAAACTAACACAACCTGGGTTTACAAAACAGCTAATCTTGACTGACTGCTGAACTCCATGAAAAGCTTTAGCAGAGATAATCCTAGAGCACAGGGTGACATCTAACTCTGGCCACAGAGCTGCTGTTCTGCCTGCCTGTCTCCTTATTACACTCTCGGGGACACGCACACTGCAGACAGTACCCTGAGCAGGCTTGCTCTGCACACTGTGAGTCCATATGAATGACTCTCAGGCATGGAAACAAGTTTAGGGATAGCTAGTGCTTAGATGTTAGAATGTGCTCTTATAGACATAAATTTGCTATTGAAAATGATGATAAGTATTGGTTCTGCTTGCATTTATGCTACCAGATTGGTGCAATACTGTAAGAGAGCACTCTGCAGTAACAGAAGCATACACTGGATTACTAATTTGAAAAATGTCACAGTGCATGTACTCCACATACTTCTTGCTCCATAGCAAAGTTAGCACGTCTGATAAAAAGACTAATAGTCATAACAGATGTCAGAAAATGAGAGGGGTATAAGCAGTATCTGAGGATCTGCAAAGACAGTATAGTTGTTAAACTGGGGAGTAATGACTCTTTCCCATTAAACGTAGCAATGGTAAAACATTTATCAGTAAAAATAATATTTTACATTAAAGCAAGCCTGGCACAAAGAAAAAACACTGCTTACATTTCATGTTCTTTCATCTCTGCTCCAAAAGAACTGATGGTTTTCTCCTTCCTTTTGACTTATGGAGCCAGTGGAAACGTTCACAAGTTCTAGAAAAAGGCTAAGAACTTACCAGTGCAACTCAAAAGTAAACAACTGTTACTAAAACCAAGGTGACATTAACAAAAAAAAAAAAAAAAAATCACCACCCCTCCAAAAAAATACCCAGTAACATTACAGATTTAAGGCTGTGTTATTATTTTTTAAGAGAGTAGAATTATAGTAATATGAAGGTTTTATTTAGTGGTTCTTACCCATCAGATAAAGGCTGGCTTTTCACCTTAATTCCTTAAATACCCTATCCAATAATTAATTTAACTTATATGGGACAGCTATACCATCCCTGAATAAAGTGATTTGTATAGATCTAAACTCAGGTGCCTTGGTGGCAAGACGGGTGATCATTATTTCAAAGCTCATTTTTATTTTTCTCCTACACTTAAGACTTGTGAAATTATTTATTTGACAATCTGAAAATAAAACTTGAGCTGTATTAGCATGTAGGCTGCTCAGTAAAAGGAAAAAAAATGGAGAGAGAGTGGATTAATAAATTACATGCTAGAAATGGAAAACAAGATTAGAGGTGACATTTTGGCAATGTCTTTTCCACAGCAAAGGAAAAAAATGAAACAAGATTAGTTGGTGGGAAAAGAGGAAGTCAATTAGTGGGAAAAAAATGAAATTGAGAAAATATGAGAAAGACTGTAAAAAAAAAAAAAAAGGAGGAGTGGAGGAGTTGATTAGGATAAAGGGTGCGATAAAAGTGACTCCACAGAAAAGAGGGAAATCACTATCAGTGGGTAGAAACCTCTAAATGAATCAAGAGGGTTAGAAGGCAGGCTAGCGAGTAGCATCCATCCAGCACTGAGAATGCATAAACAAGAGGGTGACAGGGGAACAAGGAGACAGCAATGCATCCTACTGGCGCTACAAACGTACAAGGACTGAGTTCCCTGAGGCCTTTTTGCATGTCTATGCTACCTTCTTACCTCCCTTTGATGATGTGGATGGATGAATGGCAAGCTATAACCAAATCACGCAAGAAACAATTATGCGTGAAATCACTGACTTGGGCATGGCTGGATGTATCTATGGGTCAGTATAGATAGAATGTATCCTACAGCAAATTTCAAAAGTGCCTATCTGGGTGCTTCCTCAAGCATATTACTATAGCAACAACACTTCAGTTACTGGGCTTGCTGTTTTTCTTCTGTTTCCAATACCAAGCCAAAAGAATGCTCCAACTTTTTACTACCTTCTCTGCAAGGTAGACGAACCTCTTATCATTCCCCACCTCTCCCCCACCTACGTCATAAATGCCAGGCTCTTTAGGATCTGTCATCCTTAGTTCCTCAAACTCCTCGGTCACTGTTAAGATCTGTTCTTTTTCTCCTCACTCTATTTATACCCCGATAGTGGCTGTTTTGAATTAAATGAGACCATGAGCATGGCAAGCTGTGACTTAGGAAAAATTTATTCTCAAAAAGAGTGGTAAGGCATTGGTACAGGCTGCCCAGGGAAGGGGTGGAGTCAACATCCCTGGAGGCATTCAAGAAAAGGGTAATGTGGCACTTAGGGACATGGCTTAGTGGGCATGATGGGGAGGGGGTGATGGTTGGACTATAGGATCATAGTGATTCTTTCCAACCTTAATGATTCCATGATTCTATTCACGCTCTTACTAATGAAGACAAGTGATGACTCAGGGTTGGCTGTAGCCTGAGTGGTTACTTCTTAGATTAATCATACCCTCCTATCCTGTTATATATAGTACACAAAATGAATAGGATGGGGGTAGAGTCCATTGCCATAAGAGAATGAAGTGGAAAGCTGTTTGAGTTATCTCCATGTACTGGCACACTGCCATCAGCAGTCACATCTCAAAAAAAACTAAGCACCTGTTGCTTTTCAATACATTTAGACTACAGGTAGCATGTGTACATTCCAACAGCAATTACTCCAAAGCATCTAATTTTTTTTTCCCCAGTATTTTAATACTGGAATATCTTTCAAGGTAAGATTTAACTGGTAACTGGCTGACGTACCTTGGCAGTGTTGCTTATTTCACAGAGTCATAGAATGGTTTGGATGGGAAGGGACCTTAAAGACCATATAGTTCCCATCCTCCTACCGTGGGCAGGGACACCTTCCAAGAGATTATGTGGATTCATAATTCCTGTAACTGCTACCTATTGAAAACTTACATCAATTCATCAGTGAAATCACAAGTTGTTAATGTATAAAACGGAAATGCGGCAATACAAATATTAGATGATTGAAATGCTTATTAACCTTGAGACTTTGAAATGAATGCATGCTTTCCTGTTGGTCTTAATAGGATATAATTTCACCTAAAAAGAAAATACAGGTGGTATATGTGTACAGTATTTTCCTTTTTGATTCATCAGCAGCCTATTAACATCATTTTACTTTTCAAGTAAATTTTAATGATAATTCTTTTCTACATTATTTTACAACCTGCTTTTAATTTGGATGACAGACAAATTTAAATTTGCCTTCATTTTCCTTCTCACAGTGTTCTTTATTCTCTATTAGTCTCCCACAGAGATTTTTTGAAGTGAAGAGGTTTTGTTTCAGAATTTGTAATCTCTTGAACAGACTTTACAATGATGAAATACAAGACTTTTTTACACAGTAACCTGCTGTTATTCTCAACTGTGTTTGGAAAGTTTCACGTAAGGCGAGAGGTTAAATAAATCTCCAATTCCCTAGGGGTCAATGTGTGGAGGACACAGATACATACCTAAACCTTGTATAATCTCTTAAAACTCTCTGCAAATGTTGCTCTTCCTCTTGGCATACTTGTTGTTAAAGTTGCGACAGAAACATACTAGAAGAACAACTGCATCCTAGAAAAGATATCATACAGTCTCTTACTAAATGCAAAATATGCTGCTTATTTAGAATTGCTTGCTAGAAGACTTACCTGGCAGATTGCTAAACTGCCAATGAAGACTCTCTGTTAACACATACAAATTTACCATTTGTTAACCAGTATTTTCAAGAGTATTCTTCCTAGAATGTGTATCAGTGTTGATCGGAGATCTTAGGGCAGAATTCAGAAGTCTTATTCAATAGCGTATTCCTTATGTGAGGTATAAGAAAGCCAGCTTCATCTCACATCAGCACGTGAAAGATTTCAGTTACCAGAACAAAAACATAAAGAGTTAAATACACATCCTCAACCCTACATGACTGGACATTTAAACATGCACTGAATGTAAAAGACTTACAGTGGTAAGTTGATGAGGTGGATGAGGTGCTACGAGATACGGTTTAGTAGCTTAGTGGGTAGTCATGGTGATAGGAGGATGGCTGGACTAGTTGATCTTGTAGGTCCTTTCCAACCTCGTGATTCTATGATTCTACAAAGTTTTCAAGATCCTAGGCTACATTTTTTCAGCTTTTTTTTTTTTTTTCTTTTTTAACTGACATGCGAAATCTTATGGTGATTCAGCCCAAAATGTACCTGATGTAGTTGCTTTCATAACAGGAATGAAGACATAAGTGCTATGTTCGGAAGATATCAGAGTGTTGTAGAAATCTTAAGATTTTTAAAGAGAATATTGTAAGTTGTGTCGGAAAATGGTTTACATCTGAGACGTATGCTAGATGACATCTAACACTGCATGCATTACAGAGAAACAACTGTAATACAGAAATAAAGATAATGAAGGAAAAAACTGGCAGAAAAAAAACTATGATCTGAGAGAGGTTTAACCAAATGTCAATCAAAACCAAACAACATAGATGTGAAAGTAGTTAGTTATCACAGTTTTCAGTTCATTTGACATGAATTCTGAAGAGGAAGGAACAACTCAAGTATGATAAAGGTTTATAAGAAGAATTTGTACACAACATAGTAAGGAAAGAAAAGCTAAAAAGGAATCAATGAGATTTGGCAGGAAGCCACTTATGATCAAGTTGCTAGATTGAAACCAGCCCCATTATTTTTGTTTATCTTAAATGAGGAAGATTTCTAAGTGAGGACATTAAACTGGAGCTTTAAAAAAGTCACAGAAGCGTCGGGTAAAGGGAAATGGAATGAAGAAATCAACAAATAAAACACAGAAGAAAAATGAAAATTGTTTCTGGATATTAAACTGTGACCTAGAGGTTATTGCTCACCATGACATCTGGCAGAAAATACTACGATAAATATTTCTAACTGCAAAGGGCATTCAAGGGTTAAGGAGCAAAAACACACACAAAATGCTATATAGGAGTAAATGAAGTTAAAAAGAGTACCAGTGATAAGGAAAAGAAAGACTAGGCTGAAATTGTATATGACATTGTTTCTATAATATGCATAATAAAAGAAAAGAAATGTTTGTAAGGGCTGAAAGGAGTACTATAGTGAGAAAAAAGACACATAGAACATTAAACATTTTTTTTACCAGAGAATGACACCAAAAGAAAATAAAACTATATAAAAAAAAATGCCAGATAGGTATCAAAGGGAATCAGTTTCATATAAAAGAGGATCAAGAAATAACACTACCTGAAGATTGACACGGCTTTAAAGTGAGCTGAGAGCTGTCCCAGAATTCCAAATAAAATGACAGTTGGCCAGGTAAGCCTCTCAGAGAGATGCACAGATGAAACTGCTTTAGGAAATAATTATAAGGAACCCAACACCTGTATTCGAAGGAGGAACCCAGTGAAATTCACTCCTGTGTGGAGAATCTTTGCAGTACGTAAGAATTCAAGTTTAACAATTAGAATTCCTAAACTGTCACGATAAAATTCAGAACAACTGGTATAGAAGATGAAAGAGAGGAGATAAGGACAGAACATCTTAGGTTGTGCAACAATTTTGTCCCTGAAGACAGAATTTCAGAGAGGAGGATTACTACTCAAAGCATAAGGCACACCGCACAAGATGATAAAGTCAATGACTCGGTACTGGAAAGAATAAATTAAGCACCTGATATTTATTGCTGAGCTCTAAATAAACTCCTTACAATCAAGGGGAGAGAGAATCTTCTGAATCTCTGGACTCTTCGGTGGAACTGTAGTAAAAAGGAGAGAGAACAATGACACCACAGTCTTTTCAAAATGCCGCACATTAAGAAAGACCAAAGATATGTAAATCTCTCCCTCTCTCCATGTGTATGATTACTGCCTGTCTTACAAACATATGTTGTAATGAGACTAATATCATATATTCAGACCAATTTTCTATCCAGTTGCATGCTAAAAAATAGGAGAAAAGGGAGGAGAGGAAAAAAGAGAAAAAAATAGAACAACTGTGCTGATAAGCCATCTCACTGGTTTCTTACTCTTCATTTTCAAAACATTCAGAATAGCCTTAGGAGTTCCTCAAATATGACAAACCCTATCATAAGAGGCATAAAATGCAGTGAGGACACAGGAAATCAAGAAAACTTCTGGAGTCCTATCCCTTGAAACCAGATCTGTAATTACACAGAAGACCTTCCAATTAAATCTTAAAAACCTATTAAACAGCAAAGTACTTGGAAGCCAACACATCTAACGTGAGAACAGTGTTCATCAGTGCAGTGTATAGAAAACATGATTATCCAAATCCAGCTAGGGTTTAAACATCTGCACCCTCACAGTTGCCTGAGTGGGACCTTCTGAAGACAAAACAAAGCTCTTAGTTGAAGTGCAGCATGGTACTGTACAGAAACAATGTGCTGTTGTTGTTGCTAATAAAATGTAAGATGGGAGAACAAACTGAAAGCGTCCACAATATTAAAATGGTTGTATTCTGAAAGGGAAAAATTAATGCAAAGAAAAAGCTCTCCGTGCTTATTACAGTCATGGCTGTCTGGCTCGTGTCCATGCTATATAAGCACTTGTCGCCACGTTCTGCAGTGCACAAGAGCACTTGGGGGTATTGCAGCTGCCATATGAAACCCTTGCATCTGATATTTAATTTGCTGCAAAACAAAGTGAAGTCTTTGCTTCCCTAAGTAGCATTCCCTCCCCCACTGCAGTTATTGTCTTTGTAATATTTTATGATTTGTCATAAAACACTCTGGGATATTTTCCTACAGAGGACACGATTATAAATACATTGCTGAAATGAAATACCTGTATGGTATTCCTTACTCACAGTACAGCTCAGGCAATGGCAGACTAGGCTATATGCATATTTTAATATTTTATTTTGAGTTTTTCAATTTTTGTAATAAAAAGCGAGAAAGAAACAAAGAAGAAAACAAGCTCCACATTGATTTAGGACTTCAGGGAGAAGAATAAAGCCATTCCATCTATTTTACAAATGTGAATATGCTTATAACATTGATCTCAACAATGTAAATCAATAATATGCAGAGCTTTCCTGTCCCCCACAGATTGCTTGCAAATTATAAATGGTGGTTACAAAAGTATAATCAGGGTGAAATATTATCAACTCTTGTATTCTACACATGCTGTAATTCAAAAAAGAAGATATCTTGGAACCTAGAGTTTTGATGTTTTAATGAGTGTGCTATTTTTTCTAGAGAAGCACAACCAATTAAATTGGGCATCCAGTCTTTTGCTAAAGGAACAGTCTGCAGCTTCCAAATGGTTGCAATTCTCTTTTGCCATTACAGGAAAATCTTTTTATCCTGTCAACAAGCTCAGAAGGTATAAAGCTATTTACAGTTCACATTAGTAGTATTCGATATAGTCAGATTGGGTTGTGTATCTGACACAAGGAGACACTAAGATACACAAGGAAACACGTATTTTATTGTGGGGTGAATAGCAATGTTTCACAGCTTTTTCAGTACTTTGGTCCAGCCTTTTGAAATTGCATCCAGATTCTTAACTGTGGTTGTTAAGGTAACACATTTCAAAGGGCTCAGTTATGGCCATTGTATGAGCAGTGAATACTGGAATACGGTCTCCTCCTTACCCATGCATTTGTATTTTACTAGAGATCTTGAACAGAACAGCCTAAACAATGAGAGGACAACTTCTCTTAAGATTAGCAAAAACAATGACAGATTGAGAAGTCCAATCTACTAAATCACAGACTCAGAGAATCATAGAATCATTTCAGTTGGAAGGGATCTTTAAAGGTCATCTGGTCCAACTCCTCTGCAATGAACAGGGACACCTACAGCTCCATCCAGTTGCTCAGAGCCTGGTCCAGCCTGACCTTGAATGTCTCCAAGGATGGGGCTTCCATCTCTCTGGGCAACCTTTGCCCGTGACTCACCACTCTCACTGTAAAAAACTTCATTATGTCCAATCTAAAACTCCTCTCTTTTAGTTTTAAACCATTTCTCTTGTTCTATCACAACAGATACTGCTAAAGAGTCTGTCCTCTTCCCTCTTATAGCCCCCCTTTAGCTACTGCAAGGCCGCTCTCAGGTCTCCCTGGAGCCTTCTCTTCTCCAGCTTGACCAGCCCCAAATCTCAGCCTGACCTCACAGAGGAGCTGTTCCATCCATTGGATCATTTCTGTGCCCTCCTCTAAAGCAGAGGAGAGATTACTTTTCATACGCCAGTTGAGTTTTCTAACCCCTGTTGTATTAGAGAGAAAAAAAAGAAAGCCTGGTTTTACTCCTGATATATTTTGCCAGAGACCTATGCTGGTAGAAAACATTTGCACCTTCCTTTCATGAGGACTAGCTTGTTTGTGAATACTCAGGGAATATAGCAAACATCTCCATCCTACGCAATGTTTTAAACATCTCAGGGTCCCTAGAGAAAATCACTGCTAGAAACTTTTGCATGTGGGATGTCAGGTGCTTCTATATTCAGGGTTTAGCTAAGCAATAATTTTGAGAATCCAAAGTTTGATGAATTCAGCCCTGACTATATTTCTAGATTCTTACAGAATGGCTTGAACCCATCCCTCTTAAAGCTCTAGCTTATTCTCCAACTACCAGCTTGATTTTACCACCCAACATTATTTTTTTTAATTATAACTGACCAGTAGTTAAAGCAAGTCTAAAAACTCATACTTTTTTTAGAGGAAAAAGTAGCAATTGATCCCTTCCCCATTGTCCTTAAATTATGGAGGGACAGAAAACAGCATTTGAACAGTGTAGTATGACTTACTTCCTTATTATTTGCCCTGTAGTTATGTCACAGAAAAGCCTCATTGTGAAAGGTATACTTTTTCCAGAATGGTGATTACCTGGTTTTGTTCTGACTTCTGAAACCACCAAGGGAGGTTTGGAGGATGTTGAAAGACGGTCAGGAGCCCAGTGACAGATTCCACTAACAGCTGAGGAGACACATGAGAGTCCTTGTTCAGGCTTTGCAAACTGGTCTGGAAATTATCTTTCTGAGAACAGTTTAAGAATTTATTTTCCATGCTTTTGTGTTCATTTTAGTTCAAAAGCTTCAAATTTTTGCTGGGGGTAAAAAAATTAACATGAAATACTTGTGTGGTTGTTTTGCTGAGTTGAGAGGTGACTCCAGCTTTGTGCTATTCTTCTTATGTGCATCCAGTGGAAAGGTTTCTAAGTTGCTCACACCTTTAATGAAGCTGTCCTCACAATAACCCCATGGGTAGGTAAATGCTATTATATCCATTTTACAGATAGAGAACTGAAGCACACAGGGACTAAGTGATTTGTTGAAGTTCACACACAGCGTATAGCAGACCAGGGACTTGAAATCACCTTTCAAATTACAGGGGTTGAACTCTGTCTGATGTACTGCACAATCCTTTCCTTACCCAGCCAGCCCCTTATCCCCTTTCCACATCCACCTGTCCATCTGCACAGACTCCATCACATATCTCAACTCATTTCCTTCTGGGCATGAGGCCAACCAAATCATTTAAATGCCCTGGGGCATCATGGGACGCTACATGCAGGACAGCACATCATGCACACATCTCTGCCAGACACAGCCTTGTAAAGGGTCTGCGGAAAGAGCTCTAGTAAAAATACTGGGATTCTAGAAATGGATTTCGGAAGAAATGCCATAGAGACGGTTTTGTCAACCTTTTTGGACTCTTCAGAAAGCTAAGTTAACAAAGTATTATCAATAAACACAATGCAGTGCAGTTTGTATAATATTAAATTCGATCATAAATAGAAGATTCAGAATCTTGTATAGCGTCTTAGAAATAAATATACTTTAATATAAATAAAGTGGGAACTCAGACCCCTAGGATATGGGTATGGCTTGCAATCAGTCTACCCTTGAGGAAAAAAAATCTTTTTTAAAAAAAGATGTATTTAATTGAAACCTGGCTCTGTGTAATTCTTTATAAAACCAGGTCATTGTTTCATAAACACACTGAAAACTTCTCTTGTGCTTCGTATGGAAAACCAGTAAGTGCCCTTATTTAGTTTAGATGAAATAAAAAATTTCATAGCCACTTCTCATTTAATAAGGTTGGCTATAGCCTGCCTTTTTTCTCCTCAGCTTGTATATTTTTGTTTGAACATAAAAGCATATTTTCTTGCCTGCTGAGTGTTCATTAAAACCACTTCCAAATCTTTGCAGCCATTTAGAGTCCTCACTATGCTCTGATCTTACTGGCGTATTGATTTAACTGTAAAAACATTCATCTCTTCAAATAAGAATAGTAAATATATTAACTGAAAGTTATGAAAGGCAGCTCTTTGTCTAAAGGCCTAAGCTACTTGCAAAGGTTTCAAAAGGGAGAAAAACACCAATCAACCAAAAAAACCACAGAAGGTCTATGAGAAAGGAGAGTAACCCAAACATGAATTTTACAGAGTTGTTACTAAAACACACTTACTGTTTCCCAGTAAGCCTATGAAACTGGTATGCTGCAAAGAAATGAGCAGAACATTTTGCTTGAACTAATCCTTCTCCCTGCCTGCAATCCACTCAGGTTGCCTGGCTGGTCCGAAAGCTATGGAAAACCTGAGAGGAGGGCATGCCAAAGAGACGCTATGAAGGGAGGTAAGAAAAATATGTAAATAAACATAAACAGAATGTCCAGGTTTTCAATGAAGCCAATGATATGCTCTCTTTGTTAAATTGTAGTTCAATATACTTCTGAATTAGCAGTCTGAGCAAAATTACTGATTGGCTTTTCAGTACACAGACTATTTGAGAATGTATTCCTCTGGTTAAGGTGACACATTGCACATAATAAAGTAGATAACAAAGCTATATTAAAAGCCTACTTAAGATCTTTATTACACCAGAATTCTGTAAATAACTCTGCTTTTTAATTACCAAAGATTTTCTATGCATAAAAGCACTCAAATTATATAGAGACAGAGAATGCTCTGCAACAGGGAGCACAGATATTAGATCATGTTCCTTTAAAATTCCAATTTTCAGACAGGATTATAATGACACTCAGCGCTCTGACAAAAAGCACACAAATGATTATGACTACCTAATAGAAAAATGCTGAAGACAGCAGTGGAGGAGCTGCCTGGTTATCTGTCTGTCTGTCCAAGAGATTGCTGTACTACTAATTGCAGTTAGTTATGGCCATGCTGCTCGAAAGATATAAGGTTATAGGAAAAAAAGAGTTTGTTATTGCCAGCAATCAGATAAGCTACTAGAAGATATCTCTCCCGACCTCACTTCTGCAGCAGTTGAGTAGCTGATTACTTCTCAGAGAAATAGTTAAGTACAATTATGATAAAATTGCGAGTCATAATTTTAATGTCAGATAGAAATAGTCCAGTGCACACCACTGTAATAAACGTTCAGCTGTTTTCAAGAAAGAACTAGATAAATGATAAGATCCGTTCTCCCCATCATTCTGAACATACAGAGCTGTAACTATTACCCTATTACGTCTGTCTAGGCTGACAAATTCTATGTTAATATGTAAAATCTTAATCACAGAAATAAGGGCATAAAAATCATTCAGTTTTGTTAAGATGCTTCACAGTTAGTTTTTCATTTGCCTGAACTCATATTGGCAGTTCAGTCACACACCTCATCGTTACCGAAATCTCAACAACCTCTTTGCAACTTGTCGGTAAAATTTTCCTTCTAACTTCAGTTTACTGTTGATGCCTCTCCGAAGAGTTTTGTGTTACTGTACATTAAGGCCATCCTATAAAAACACAATTTGTTTTACTACATTATAAAAGAATGCCAGTTATCCTGCCACATCTGTGTTATCTGCACAGTCCCAGGGGAAATATCCATGTAATAGTAGGGAATATGTTACAATTTGTTTGGAAACGTTTTTACAATCACCAGGTGAGAAAGTAATTGCTCACATGAAAATGGTTATCTCAGAGCATTATCACAAAGTTAGAGATTACGGTGTGTGCACAGAATATTAGTAACTGCTATCAGATTTCTTTGGCAAATCATCTGTTGACTAGCTAAATGAAAGAAGTAATGGAGATGTGTTCATGTCTGAGGTAAAACTGTAAGTTTTCACTAGGAAAATTCTTAGATATTTAGGGAAATTGCTGATGTTGACCATCGCTGTATGCACAAAGGGAGGTAGGAGAAGTTCGTGCTTATCCTTGTGTTGGCTGTGCTCTTCTAGACCCTGATTACACTAATTGCAGAACCAGGACTCCTCAAATTCAATAAGGTTTCTCAAAGTCATAATCTAAATTAACATAATCTTCTGATGAAGATTGGGAAGTAATGAGAAACACTGAGGGAATCCAGGTGTCCCTGAATGAGGGAATGCAAGCATGCAAGAGCCTGGAGAGGAGCTGTTTTTGTGGAAATCAAGATAGCACTCCTTGCTTCGGGAAAAGTGGATAGAACAGAGCAGCCAAATACCTTTCAGAGTTTGTAGTGCTTCCTCTGCTCCACACTGCTCTGCTTGGGAGGGTTCAGCTCTCACAGTTGCACTCTCTGAACCAAGTGGCCTTACTGGGATGCCTATGAAGAAGCAGAAGGACTTTATTTACTCTTTTCCTAAACATTAACATAACAGCTTACAGGCTCTTAGCACATGGCTTAAAGAGGCATGCACTGCCTAAGGTTTTACTGCCTGAAAATGGAGCTTTACTATAGCTTTGTTTGCAGGACTGACTGAAATTTCATAGTAAAAAAGTTCCAAGATAAAACTGAAGCTACTAACTCAAACAAAAATGGGATTTTGCTAAAACACTTTGAAAAAAAAAAAACTCTGTTCTTAGTCCTCCCAGGCAAAATACAAAAGCTTAAAGATATCTCCAAAAATAAGAACACAACAGCTCATCTCCATGAAAAACTGAAACGGCTGGAAAATGTTGGTTATCTCTAGCTAGAACCACAGGAGTTTAGTTTGCTCTCTCTCCTATACATATACACTGTGCTCTAAAAACAACTTCCAACGTTTTCTTTTTGTCACACATTATTTTTAATGGCTTTTTTTTATGGTTTCACTTCTTGATTTAGGCAAATTTGTAGAAAGCTTAAGCTCTCATCCCTTTTCTCAAGTCTAATTATTCTGTATACACTTGTGAGATATCTAGATCTACATTTCTATAGTCCTTCCTTTCTAACTATATGTTGTTCACAACCTGTGATCATCCTAAGATTTGTAATGCTATAAATAAAAGTTGAGAAGCAAAGCACATCCCTATTGTTATGATGTGCTGAACAATCAAAATGCATTCTTTTGTATTCTGTAAATGGACTATTATCTTGTCCTTCAATACTCAGATGGTTTCCCTTAGTAAAAAAATTTAATAGATAATTTTACAGCTGAATAACATTTGACCTTGGAACCGCTCACTGAAATCAATCAGGCAAGCTGATTTTTATGCATCATCTATGCACTAAAAAGGCACTTTAGGCAATTCCAAACATGAGACAGCACAGCAATAGGAAACACTGGTTTCTTGAAACATGAAAGAGCTCATAAGCTCCACGAGGCTTGTAGTTACTTCTGTGTAATCTTCTAAATAAGTATTTTATCCCAGCAGGACTCATATGAAAAACTTCCACAATTGCTGCACTAATAAGGAGTGATCCTTAGAGTTTCATCACAGCAGAGTATGTCTGGCAGTTTTGGTATTTTTTAAATTGAAAAATTCCTCCAAGGACTATCAGCAAAAGCATTTTTTTTTCTGAGCCAACAGTTACATCAGAGTGGATCTGCTTTTATAGAAGCACAGCCAAAGCCTGTGGTAAAACTAGTATTATTCATCTTAAATTCATCAACATTTAAAGATCAGAAATTTAAGAACTGTAAATGTGTTCTGGAAGCAGGTTTTTCAAATAGCATATTGTCTTCTGTAGGTTGATTGTTCTCTGTTACTTGAAGCCACTTCACTGATACAGTGAACCTGTAATAATTCTGATGATTATTATGATATTATGATCTATTCATGAAGTAAAACACCATTAAAAAAGTGTGTTAGTATACTTCACAAACAGATAAAGAACTTCCAGACACTCTTATCTGCACCATGATCTGGTCTGATCTGAATTAATGTTATAAGATGGTATGAAATTCACTGTGAAACCTACACAGAGGTTTGAAATCAACATGCAAACTCCAACCTGTAGAAAAAAAATTCTGGTCCTAGCCAGCTACTCATCCTTCTTTGCAGACATACAGTTAATATAATGAACTGCAACAATCTCTTTTGTCTTCCTTCTTCTCCATTTACAGGTAGCACAGCCAGTCTATGGCAGTCTTCTCCCATTTGCAGTTACTAAGTGTTGTCCAGTGATGACCATACGAGTACCTTCAGCTCTGACATCTGACATCTGTCCCCATAATAGCTACTGGATAGTTCATAGAAATATGCCCAAAGGAAATTGAAATGATCATAGCTACAAGATCAGGCGTCCCTTCATCATAATATAATGGAGGCAATGTGGAACACCCCTGGATTTACTTGTGCTAGCATAAGGACTAAAAGGAATGATCTCAGTATGTTTCAAAATCCTACTTTAAGATATGAAAGGTTTTCCTCCAGAGAAAACAAACACTTGATCCCCAGAAGTTGAGGTCTGTAAAGGCTGCTGTTTCAATTTTAAGATATGAAACCCTATAACATGGAACAATCACCCCCAAATTATATAAATTGCAGATTAATTTTTGCTGAGTATTATACTCTGAATTCATTTTAGAGAACAACTCACTAGAGGATAAACGTCAATTTCATTATTATTTTTCAAAACTAAGATTGAATTTTGCATTTCTATCGTATTCAAAATAATTTTCTATGTAACTCAGTGGGATATTCATATGTGCTCAGAAACTAATGAGGTATGGGAAATAGATACACTATCATAAAAGGAAAATCACTAAATGAGAAAAAAAAAGGTTTTAAAAGGACCTTTTCAGTAAAAAGAACAATTTCATCACTGAGTTGAACTGCTTCTTCACCGTATCTCTGTTTTCTGCCATCTCAAGTGGCCTGTTCAATTCTGTAACTGTTTCGGAACATTCTGCTTCTACTGACTGCAGGAATACTGTTCATTAAAAATCTTTGTAAAGCAATGTCAAAAAGAAAAAATGAAGTAAATGAGTTTATAAAGACTTCTAAAAATAAGACTCTGCTTTTTTTTTTTTTTTCTTTTTTGTAATTCTGTTTTGTCTACAGTAAATAAATGGCTCTCTAAAACACAGACAAAATAAGCCGTACTGCTAGTAACACCTCCTCCTCATTATTTTAAGTACACTGAGTAATTAATACCTTCCTCATCTTGAGGGTTTAGTGCCCCTTTCCACGTGGTGTACTTTAGATAAATCTGGCTGGGCAGAGCTTTCATACAACCACTTGCCATATTCCAATTCTTAACAAAATCTGTGTTTGACCCTATTTTCCTTGCTTTCAAACTTAATTTTGGCAATTACACAAAACTCAAATATTTGAGTTGTACAAGCAGGTATTCAAAACTAACACGTGCCCAGGTGTAGGGATGGTATGTGAACTCGTCCAGGACACAACTGTAAGGTACAAACCTGCAGCAAACTGTAACAGTTGATGGGAAAATGCTGCTACAGACAAATTAAAAATTCTCTTTAATTAAGAGCTACATGTTCAGAGAAAGTTAGTGAAAGATGTCTCTAAGCAGAGTAAGAAAAATACATATTCATATTCTGATAAGGCAATCAAGATGTTGATGTTAATATTAGAGCAATAACTTTAATTGTATTTCAGCAAACGAATGGCAATTAGAAAACAAATTATCTCAGAGAAGCATGTCTGCTGCACAGCTTAGCCCCCAAGGCAAGCCAAAAGCTAAACCTTTTTCTTGAATTTTAATGCAGGAGATAATTAGACACACCTCTGGAATTATTCTAAATAGGAATACCATAAACGATTTAAAGTTACTCTGAGGCACAAATGTAAAAACTGCCTTTCCTCTTGAAGTGGAGTCTTTGTTGCCATAACAAACATTAGCATGCAAGAGTAAAATATTACTCGGTGCTTTAAAGATGGGGAAAATGTAACAGATGTTGGCCATGCTAATTAAAGAGCATATGTGTATAGTAAATGAGCTCCATTAGGGTAAGACTTAGTGCATAAATTTAATATTAATGATTCAAGGTGAAATTTGTGCTACTTCTCAGTGCTATGCTGTTTATACAATGATCAAGCACAACTACAACCACTTTGTTTTCTGACAAGCAGCAGTTCTCCCCCTGCATAGCACCTGACTGCCCTGCTCTACCGGAGAGCTCTTGGGACCACTCGAATCTTCTCGCAGCGAGTGGCGATGGCAGGCCAACACAAATCTCACTAGGCTGACTACCAAGAAATATCCAAAAATCTGGTGTAGCATTTCCAGATGTAGTTTTCTTCTGTGATAAAATTACCTCCTTCAAGTGAGAATATACTCACGACGTGTTTCTAGCCTCCTGCCTCCCCCAGGACAGAGTGCCTTTCCCATTGGGGTAAAAGCCTGTTCCCATGCCCCTCACTGCTACAGTTCTTTTGTTTGCATCACTGGGCACTGACTGTCTTTTGCTAAAGCCGTGGTGGTATAATGTGCTTAGACATTACTCAGTCCTATAGGGTTTCAGCCATACTATTTAGAACATCTATAAAATCTTTTGATGTAGCTCAAAATGGTTTTAATGATACTGCGACTGAATTCACACAGATTGCAACAGAACGCTACAATTTTCAACCACCAAATTATGCATAAATGCTAAAAAAGATGGACTGCAACTGAGATCTTGATCCTTAAAAAGTTCCTCTCTCTGAAAGAGAATAAAAGACAATTTCTCACTGTACCTGGAATGCCACAGTCCATCTTGGTTCTACAAAGCAATTAAGTACCTCATTAACTTTAAGCACCTGCTTAATTCCCATGGCTTTGAAACCAGTGGGAGTTAGATGCTTGTTCCTGAATTTGGGCAGGAAAAACATGCTTGTTAAAACTTGCAAAAAAGAGGATTATGTCTGCTAAACTTGTTATGGACTAGTTTAATAAACTTTATGATGTTTAGCCTTCAACTTTTTTACATCAAGCATCGAACTTGGGCCTAAATGTGCAAAGACTCTTAGAGCATATCTTCAAATGATGCGCCAGGCATTAGCTGATCATAACAGTCTATTTATAAACTGGAATAATACTAATCTGCTCGACTGGCAACTATTACCAAGGGGAAAAAAGTAGGAAATGAAAGGAATAAGAGCCTTCTTGATAAATCTTATGCTTTCAGGAGACTGCCCATGACAACTTCACTGAACATGATATTCTTTCCTTTAGCTATAAGCCGAACATTAAAGGCTTCCAGATTCACATGAAAAACCTGGGGTTTCTTTCAGGAATGTCAAGATGGTGTTGGCCAGGTGTTTTACAGCATGTATATAAATTCACATATGATATGTCAGCCTCACAGTATCTATGTTTCCACTGAAAAAACAGATGATGAATTTCAGCTGTAGGCTAGGAAGATGTAAGAGAGATTCCTCCAAAATGTGCTAACAAGCCTCTTAAGCATGGGCTGGAAGCTATGCAACTGCATTGTCTTCCAGTGCTAAGCAAGGAGAAACACAGTCAGCAAGACCTCAAAGGCATCAATATGATTTTCCAGCAATGAGATGTATACCTCTCTGGCAGGAAGAGGTGGGGGAAAAGTTGTAAGAGCAGCCAAGACCTTTGTAGTCTTGCCTGTAGAGACAGGAAATAGCGCTATGATAGGCTTTGCAGAAAATAAAACACACTGCTAACTCCCAGGAAAACGTTTTCTGATGAATTGATGAGGAAAGGAATAGCAAGCTCACCAAACTACCTTTACATTAACAACCATATCAAAGGCTTTTATTTTACATTGCGAGCTTCATTGTGATGCAGCAACAAACATACATATCAATAAATAAAAGATGTCCTCTGGACTGCTGAACACTTCAAAGTACTTTTCTGAAAGTTTTCTTCCCTGCTTCCTGAAATAAAAGTATTTTCCATTGTGCTGGCTATCTGAACACATATTTTATGCACAGTGTACTGATCTTAGTGCTTTTCTCACAGCAAGCTATTTCCTTTCACAGGTGATTGGAGGATTTCTCAGTAACCCTTTCTGATCTGAACAGTGAGTTAAAAAAATTGTAGAAGTTGCTGCTGTCAGATGATGGAATTAATGGTAGGGCCAGGTGTTTCTTACTACATTTATTAATAACATATGAAGTATTTATTGCTTGGCTACAAGAGGAGTCATATAAGCTGCTGTACTTTACCCACAGCAATAGGCTCTTTTTTACTAGCAAAGACTTCAGCTGTAGCATAAAGCATGTTGAGAATCTGTTTTACTGTTATTTTTCACTATCATTATTACGATAGTTTCACTGCAATCAATGGTGGATCAGTAAGTCTTATCACAGAAAGTGAGACATTTCTTCTGTCACGTACTATTTACTGTAGTTATTTAACTGTTCTTTCTTTAGCTTTCAGAATGGAAATCAAATTTGCCAGTAAACTTTTCCAGCAGTACGTTCATGTATTGTTAAAACTACTTCTCAAATAAGTCTGCATTGCTTTAACAACAGCAGACAGGAAAATGCTGCGGCTGAGAATCCAAAAGGCTACTGGATTAAAATTCATGGGGGCAGTTTCTTCCCCAAGTGTCAAAAGTAATTGCACGCACACTGAATATCAGAGCAACTCCAGAAGTTGCTCAAACATATTACAAGCAGCAATGCAAATGTGTTGACACATTTCTGCAACTTACTCGGTGCTTTTCTGTCTTTAAAACGATAGTGGAAGTTGTTCCATGATTTGAGGTAGTAATCTAGATTCAAAACAACATTAACTATTTCAAATGTTAGAGATGCTGTAAGAAGTACTTGATAGAAACAGCGTTGAGTATTGACCTATTGATGGAATGTGGGAGTCCTGGAAATAAGTCCTCTAGTGATTACCAAGGCACAAGTTGAAGATTAAAATGTATTAAATATAGACATGATTCACATTTCCCTACCTTTATAGTTTTAATGAAAATTCAAATTTGATTACTTAATGCAAAAAATCTATACTGAGAACCTCAGGCTATTAATGGCAGAGAGCGTACTATGTTTACATCATAGTGTGTTAAAATTCACAGGGAAGCATCCATTAAGTGCACACTCTACCTTTTCCTTATTTTTAAAAACCTTTTGAAAACAAATCCATCACATTTAGCATTTGTATTTAGTTCTCAGCTGACAGGCCTAAATGTTACTGAGTGACAGAATTGGTACAGAACACTGCAGCTCTACTTACTGCATTTGAAAGCCAAGGGGGCCATTTTCAGTGTGGAAGGAAACAATATTTTTTGTTCCCAAGCCAAGCCAATTTATTTTGCTAGGTTTGCTAACAAGCATAACAGTACATGTCTAACAACATGGCTCTATTTTATATATAAGAAAAGGTGCATATACTGTGTGAATGATGTATAAAATCTTCACGTGTGTACACACACATATTTATAGAAAGTAAAGCCTAACACCTGCTACACCAGAGTATAAATGCATGGTGTGCAACTTCCAGATAGAAGCCATCTTGAATTTTTTCTTGAATTATGTGGTGGGAACTTACACCAGTTTTTGACTTTTATTTTACAGAGGAAAAGAAGGCCCCTCTAGCCCACTGAATTGAATTAGGTGCTTTTCCCAACTTTAAATTAAATAAACTTTAAGGAATTTACTACAAAGAGAACAAAAGAGAGGGGAAAAGATAAATGAGGCTGTGGAATTTAACAGTATTTTATTATACAGATTATCACATCCTTTGCCTTCATAATATCTACCATTAAAATGCTTTCTGAAAGCAAAAATGAATTATTTTCTTTAAAGTTTATTAATTAATCATACTCTTTTTTACGAGAGACTGATTATTTAATTTTAGTCATCAATGGAAATGTTCAGCTTCTGCATATCAGTCTGAAGACATGCAAGAAAAGAGTATTAATTAGTTTCTTTCCAAAAAGCAGGTGGAAAGGCAATTTAACGATCTAAATAGGCAGGTACAGGCCCTGATCTCATGTGAAATCTCATTACTGTCTTTCTTTTGCACGACTGCTAGTTAAAATTCTACTATTCTGGAAGTTACTTTCTGGACTACATTAAATATTTTGATGGTCCCCACTCTATTTCCCAGTGTTTAGGTGCCAGCATCACGAAGATGTTGGCAGAGCTGTCATTTTTTACATACATGCTGACAGATGCATCAAGTAACAAAGATTTAACAGGCACAGAAACTGAACGCAACTGCTGGCCCTATGGGACTGCTCCCCAAGGCACATCAGGGAAACACTGCTTGTGAATTTTAATTTGCAGTAACACCTAGTAAACTTGTTCTATGGAGAAACCAAATGATCTTAGTCTCAACTCTTGTAAAAAAAGTCACCTTGGTTCACTGGAGAGGTTAAGATGAGAATCAGAAATGAGAGATGTGCTGGCATGCACATGGATACGGATATAACGCTTAAAAAAATGAGAACTTTGACAGAGACAGCATAGATTAGATAGGAGAGTTTGCAGAAAACTGCTGTAAAAAGTTAAATGTACAAGAGAAAAATACGTGTGTCCCAGGTCATAGGGCTGTGGCAAGGGTTTCCCCCACTGCTAATTCCCCTCTGAAAATGTTAGGAAAAAAAGAAAGGCAGGTCATGACAGAGACCCAATACTAATGCATAATGTTCTGAAATAATAACATGAAAGCTTCAGTAAATACATCTGAAGCTTCTGAAGAGAGAGTTAGGTACTTGAGTCACAGAACCCATATTATTTTCCTGAATATGTATCTCTAGTGATAAAAACTCAGTTATCATGAGAAGCATACAGTGCCTTCTCAGGTCACTTAGAAGTGAATGTAGCAACTCTGGCCTTCTCCAATTAAGGAAGATAACACCATCAAAGGTTAAGATGTTTAAGGAAAAATATTGAGTCTTTTTCCAAGTAACAAGTTTTACAAATCGGAAAATTAAATTATTGTAATAGGGCAAATTTTAGCTTCTGGTACTATTGCCTCATAGAGTGATCCTACAGTATACACACTGAAGAAGAAAAAAGGTTTTTTTTTGCAGCTAGAAGCTGAACCATTTTATACATTTCAAATTTCAATATAGAATATGAAGATCAAAGAAAAGGTAGGAAAAAGTCGTTGCCTGGACAACACTGAAGTAAGTGAAGTCCTGCAACTAATTTGGAATTCTCTCTGGACAACATCATACTACCCCATCCATGGAATGCAGCCATAGAGACAGATGCTGGTGTTGACTAAGTGCATTTATTCTAAAGAGTGATATCCATCTTCTGCCAAGCATAAGAGATGTGTGACTACATCTGTTCACTCCACTAAGGGAGCAAACAGACATAGGACAGAAGAAAGGGCTGCCATAAAGTAAAATGTTAATTAGTGCACAGAGTCCCATTTGAATCATTAGGAAGTCTGTATTTCACAATCCTTTAAGATTAGCCTATCATAAGCCCCACTGAAGGCAATGAGAGCTCTGCACTCGGTGTCAATGAGGGAAAAATGAGATCAAGGATAAGTACTCAAGTTTGACCATTATGCACAGACCCTGAAATAGCTAACAACCAGCCACTATCCACATACACATGCTTATTTTTGTTTGTGGATCAGTGCACATACATCTTCTTCCTCCTAGTCTGACTCTTTATAAAACAACTAGAATATATATATATATATATAAAAAAAAAAAAAATATATATATATATATAAAACATTCTTATGTTGTACTTATTTTCTGCATTAGTTAACCACAATGATCAGAAGAATACGAACATAATCAACTGTGGCCCTGGCATAAGGAATATATTCTCTAATGGTACATTTCATGTGAAATGCTGAGTTGATTTTGAGTAGTATCATTAAATAACACGAAACTTCAAGAGTTCATTCAGATGTCTGAGACAGATGAAGCTCATTTAGGAGCACATCCCTCATTCTGCAGCATAGGAACAGACGTTACTTTGCAACACTGCCTTTGCTTAGGTTTTAAGATACTTCAGTGCATCCAGAAGAACTGTCAAATAGTGTATCTAAGATGAGGATCACCATTTTCACATTTGCACTTTTATATAGTTAAATGCAATTTTCTATTAAAAACAACTTCAAACGCCACTTATGTGTGTATGCATATGATGCACACACACATAACTTTCCTAGTGTCCCAGATTAGCCGGGTTAATAATTATGACTCCTTCCAAAACAATACTGTGTGATGTTTTCCTCTCCTTACTGAGTCCTGGTGCCCTGGGTGAAGGCAAACAGGAAACTGTTGACATCTCAAATATTTTTCAAAAACACTTCAAAATGCTTAATCCCCACCAAATGCTGAAAACTCCTCAAAACTGTATCCCAAAACAATACAGTATGACATTTACATTGATATCGAACTTCTTTTCAGACTTCAGCTGCAGATGTTCTGCCCTTTCACAAGTTTTTGGACTTTATCTTTGACTCAATAATCCACCTCCCAGAGATGTTGCAGTAAATTATGCATTCACCTTGATGTACATACAGTACAGATAAACACCTTATTTTAAGTTTTCCTGCTGTTTACTAGCTGACAACCTGTGAGTTGTAAAGTGAAATTGGTCATTTCTATGTAAGTTTTATGGGTAGGCAAAAGTAAAAGTCTCTGAAGGCAGAGAATTTTCTGGCTAAGATAAAGCATAGATTTGCTTTCAGCAGCTTAAAGCTGATGGGTTTTGTAGGACAGCCAACTCATTCTGAATGCTGTCATCCATAGCTCCTGGCAGAAGTATGCTATAGGATATCAGGTATGATTATCCACAGAATTCAAAACAGAGACAGTGATGCACATGGCTCCAAGACAGTAAATTAGTAATAACCTCAATTATTGTATGTCCAAACTAAAAAGTAAGAATACATTTTCTGCCAGAAGGGGACAGAGTAAATGTAGCATCTTAAGTTTGTTCTGACAAATTAATGTTTTAATGGTAGTTTCTGTACATTTTGTCTTTGTAGCATGAACTGCCAGTTACCTATAAAGTCTTCTCTTCGATATTTTATGGCTCTTATGCAAATATGTGATGTTACTAGCTTTTTTTCTTTGTTTGCTTTGTATAGTTTTGCTGAGTTGCATTATGCAGTCATTAAAAATGAATAGCCAAAATAAAAATATTTCATATTGGAAACAATACTTAAAAATTAATGGTGTTTTAGCAAAAGGCTGTTTCCCATAATTTCACCAACACAGCAGAAACTTCATAAGGGAACAGTTAATCAGCTGAAGACAACATTTATCTATGCCCTTTCTACTTTTGGTGCATTTGGTTTAAAAAAAAATCTCTGTAGTTGCCCAAGCTTTATAGGATCACACACTCAGAAATTAACAGCATAAAGGTCGACCTCAAAGCTCCCTTGTCCTCTGTGCAGTGCTCTGTCAGGTGCAGGCACAGTGCACAACTCCCTTCCACTCACAGTGCTTAAGAGAACGGGGAAATAACTTTCTGCAAATTGTTGTGCTTTGGACAAATTACAGTTACGGTTCTGTCAGTTGATAGTAACTCCAGTTGATAGTAACTCCAGTTGATAGTAACTCCGCTAGAAAGGCTGCTCAAGATATCCAATAGAGAATAGATGAATATGAATCTTATTTCATGAAAGCTAAAGGAAAACCTCAAAGATTGCACTGATTGGATTTACATCGCAGCACAGAGCCATAATAGCCCATTCCCTCACTTTTCTAGGGGGGATGGAAACCCATTACTCTCTTACAATCAGATAATCCAGCAGTCACAATTGGACCTTCTCACTGATGAAGTTACAATTTTTTCCAGGGATTCAGTTTGTATTTTAATCCTTATATGATATGAAAACATAATGTGCATCTAATAAGGACATGTGCAAACAGCTATTCAACATACTGGCAAATAAATGCGAAATAATAAAAGGCATTGATTATCCCATAGTTCATTTAATATTCCTAATTGCTCACAGGTTTTTGTAAATCAGTACTCAGAACTCTGAACAGTGACAGGGAGAGTGAAATGGAGAACAGAAGAGAATGGTAGGAAGAAATAGAGAAGTAACTATGAAAAACAGTGGCGATACAGATAGAATAAAAGCCATTAAAGACGGTATGAGTAGAATCAGATTTCATTCTTAAGAGTGGGAGCAGCTTTATGGTTTGTTTTGTCCCGAATTCTCTGTCATTATCATGACTGCTTTTATTTTTATCTCCTTAAATTATACAAAGCTTAGCAGCTGAGATCATTCTCCTGTGTAGGCTCAGATTAGGCAAATTATGCATCCTCTTATTTTTACAGAGGATCAACTTCAAATTCAATCCGCTGTATTTGTTTCACATATGATTATGAAAGTTTAGCTACTCCATTTTGGAAACAGTTCAGTTCATATTCCCTGTACTTGCATGTGGTTTTACTTTGCAGTCTTAAAAGTTTCACTGACGTGGATTTCTTTGCATCGGCAATTCAGAACACCAATGATTGATTACTGAAATTCTCTCAAGTACAGAGAGAACATCAAACAAAAGTCTGTACCCTGTTGGTATTGATTTGTAACTGATGATCTCATTAGAAAGCCCTAATTCTCAACATTGCTTTGGTTTACACAATCTTTAATTTATTTTTAAAAGCTGATTGGCCAACTATTTCAGCCTCATGACTGTCTTCTCATCTCACTAGACAACTGCCTTAGTCTTTGAACATTTAAAAGGTCATTAATTCAAATGCTAATGCAATCAATACTATATTAAATAAACTATAAAAAGTAAATTAATATTAGGTAATCTGATGCATTGTGCCATAAGGTTTTAAAATGTGCTTGCTGTCAGCACATTTATAATGATAAATTAAAACGGCGCACCTTTAAAAAAATAATCTCAGTCATTTGGACATGACTTTCTCCAGTATTTAAACACTGATTCATGGTACATACAGTAAGGAAAATTTGTGCTCTTCCCTTTTTGGTTGAGCTAGCTTTTATACCGATACTCTTTTTCACAAAGTTATATGTATGTAAAATTGAATTTTAAACACGAATGGAAATTCGTAAGTTGGATGAGTTTGGCCTCAGAAATAGAACACCTGTTCCAATTTGCTATGGGTGCAGACTGAGATCCTGTTACATGAAGCTCTGGAAGATGAGGGAGATCAGATTTGGCTCGTATCTCTACTTTAGATCACCGAAAAGCATGGATTATTTACAAATATTTATTATTTTCAATTCTGAGACCATAATCCTCCTCCTTCTAGTTACCTTACCTAAGGTGGCACAGTTAGCATTCATGCTCATACTCTCATACTCTGTCCATGCTCTTACATAGTAAGTGGTTTTGTTTTTCTGTATTTATAAACAGTCCTTTTCAGTAAGCCTCAATTTTGAGTGGCCAACAGGCACTATTGAAAAAATTTACAGCATTTGCTTAATGTCTTAGAAAGGCTGTCTACGTTTTGAAAAGCATTTATTTAATGAGGTTTCAAATTAAAAAGCTAGTTGAGAAATCAATGTACATGCAACTCTAGCATTTATCCATCTTGCATCCTGTGGATCACAGCCAAAAGCGTGTGAAAAACTTTATTTATTTTTTGAAATATTGGTCAATGAAAACAGAGCTCTGGGAGCTACAGTGGTAAAAGCTCTTTTCCTTTTGCTATCACTGGAAAATCTGGCATACCCTCAGTGCTCGCATGTGCACTCTCTGTGCTATTTACCTTCCTTCTCAGATTTTTTATTTTATTTTTTTTTCTGTATCCGGGTCCTTGTCCAAATAGCTCCTTCCTGCACTTCTGTCCTGAATGCTAAAACAATCAGCATAGACTTTTGGTGTATCACGATTGCTTTTACATGCCCAGTGGCTGATACCAACCACTTTCAGACTTTTGAATGAACAGCTGCTTTTACAAAATAAATAAATAAATAAAAAGTCCTTTTGGCAACCACACTTATCTTAGTATCACTGCTGTTCATTTTTCATTCACTGGCTATACCAGCTTTGGAGGCTGCTTGTGCTCACCTTCCAGGCCCATCATCAGCTTGGCTTTCTCCTGTTCTGCTGTCTGCTAACAAATCTGTCAACCTAAACTGCCAGCTGAAGAGTTCAGCCAAGGAAGCTTTGGGGAACAAAAAAAATGAAAAGGATTTCAATTTGCATCCACAAAAAAAAAGAGGAGTCACAATTTGTATCCACAAAATTGTGCTCCTGTACATTTGCTCCCATAAAAATGAATAGAAGGTGCAGACTTCAGTATTTGGCTCTTCAACTACCAGCTGTGAGCACAGTATATGGGAGAAGCTGGTAAGGAAATAAAATTGTGTCTGACAACGGTGAAGGTGCCCTGAAGAAAACAATGATGCTTCACATATTACTGCTATGTGATGATGACAACCTTGAAAGTTTACAGCTAGCAATACAACAGGAGTGACTCCAGTTCAGCCAGAAGAAAGAACAACAAAATTAAGATTGATGAGAAAATGACTTAGTAGAGAAAAATATCATTTGATTAGAAAAATCTGCATCTTATGTACTTTTGCTATCTGCTTGGACCTGA
This sequence comes from Pavo muticus, assembly GCA_016647715.1. Classification (NCBI taxonomy): domain Eukaryota; kingdom Metazoa; phylum Chordata; class Aves; order Galliformes; family Phasianidae; genus Pavo; species Pavo muticus. Next base: position 951,040 of record JACDJE010000035.1, on the reverse strand, counting down.
TTCTTCCTTTGCAATTATTAGAGAAACGTTTTTTAACAGATCTAAAGCATAAAAAAGAAGAGCTTTGGAATGAGTTGGAAACCTGGATTGATTTCAGTTTACAAACTAATGCAACCAGCCTAGCATAAGCTGTTCTAGTGCTAGACAGTTTGGCTGAAGAAAGAATATTCTAATGGATCAAAGCTAGACTGCAGTGGATTAGCCTCTGACCAGCTGGCAGCTGACAGGAAGACCGTGACCAGTACCAGCGCAGGTAAATATGTATGGCTTCGAGACCATTGCTTGTTCATCCTCATCATGCACCAAGTGTTTTGTTTTGCTAACACAGAGGCCTAGGAACATCCTTAATTTAGAAAAGCATGAAAACTGAAGGCGTAACCAAACAGTTCTGTGTTCTTTCCACTCTAATTGTGAAGCAATTCCCTTTAAGTATATTGTGCAGCAGCAAGGCTCCAAGAAAAACAGGGGCACAGCTCACAGCCGGCCTCCAGGAGCCCTGCTGCAGGGGCACAGTGTGAAGTGATGGAAAGGTTCCTGCGGCTCGGAGGCACTGCACCCACAGCACTAGCTCTTTATGTGCTATAACCCAGCACGGTAGTATTTTAGCTCAACTAATAAATGACAGAAAACAAGGAGCTTTAGAAATGATTTTCCTTGATGGAAATAGATCAGTAAAGAGACAATCATACTTGGATATGAAAACATTTTCTTTCACTTCATTTTACCTTCTTCATTGAATTTTTATGTTCCCCGGTGTCTTGTTTAAAGTATCTTGGATATTTTGCAACACTATCCACAAGAGGTGACATAATGAGTACAGGGAGAATGTAACTAAGTGATGTGTAACAATGTAGTGCTAATTTCCACTGCGAATCATAAAAAGATACTTTGAGAGTATTGTGCAGAGCACAGAGGCTCTGAAATGACAGTACAGAGAAGAGTGGTAGTGGTGAGAATATTAAGAGATTACAAGGTGCAAGTATTTCAGTTTTGAAGACGCTGATTTCAGAGCACTTAAAAACTTCTCATCTTCTGAGCTAAGCAGAGGCACAGACCACACTGGAAACATCCTTAGGTCACCAAGAAGCCAATGCTGTGGCTGAATTACCACAAGGTTACAAGTTTCAAAGGAATGTCATTTGATTCACTTCAGAAGGAAAATATTCAGTTTGCTTTCCCAAGTAAATACTACCTTGCATCATACTTTTGTCCACAGTAACAACAAATGACCAAGAAAATTCTTTCTGAAATTCCTGATGGTTATTTTAAGAATGATTGCTACATAGTTGTGAATTTTCCCTAATAGTGGAATTTCTGAAATAGTGAAGACTTCAAAGGGATAATTCAGTTGGAGTGAGGTCAGCTGAGATGCAGGAAGTATGTTCATAAAATCAAGTGCTAATTCAGGGTAGCTATGCATGCATCACTGCGTCGTGTTCTCAGAGAATACAGGGTTCTTGCACTACTAGAACAGTGCATCTATTTGCAGTGATTCAGAAGTGTATTTGCTAACAATTGCCTTGTTCATGAGTGCATCCTCGCTTGTTGCAAGCTTCATGGGCTTCTTATTTCTAGCATCAGTCACTAGCACACTAAAAACGGAGATTATTCTGATTTGAATGAAATTAGTATAGATTTTCCATCTACATTAAAACTACCACAGTCTAACAGTGGATGTATTTCGTTTTTGGTTGTTTTTCTCCCCACAGTATGTGATTGATACTGAGTCACTCCAACACATGGTCTTCTTGGCCAATCAGCACCAGAACAACACAACATTCTTAATTTCCTTTTTCAGAAAAATCAATTGATGCCTATGAAAGTAAAGAAAAAAGTACTATCTAAGAGATGATAAGCATCAAAGAAATGCATGCAAAGCTTTGTTCCATGTCCTTAAAAAGTGACTACTGTTCCCTTGATATTTGGGTCAGTTAGCCTATCTCACAAACTGAAGGATATCACCAAGAGCAAAAAGGACATGTAAGAATGAAAATGATTGCTTTCTGCTGTTAAGCAAACAACCAAAACTTCTATCATTATCACTACCTCCCATGGAACACCATGGGCTGAAAGGTATCATCTCTATCTTCTCTCTTCTGAGAACAAAGCTTGATTCCACCAGAGATAAAAATATCCTGACCAGCATTTCTGGATTTGCCATTCTCCTTTAACATGGGCAAAGTTCTTTGGTAAAACTCAGCTGTCACAAAAAAAGAACTTTATTTTTTAATATGTACTTCAAACCTTACTTGTTAGTAAATTTTAGTAAGTTTACCAAATCCTTTCAATCTCAAGTGTAGCTCATTAATGCTATGACTTGTATATGAAGAAGAGAACACTCTAAGCTGGATAAAAGGCATTGCAAAAGAACAATAATTGCAGAACAGAGAGACTCAGGCATATCCTGATCTTAAGAATGCCTGGTAATGCCGTTTTTCTAGTCTGCTTTTAATAAATACATAGTTTTCCATTTATATCACATTATTATTATGAGGAACACATTATTTTAATGAAACAAAGAACCTGAAATTCCTCCTTGCCCTCCTTCAGGTGTCACATTTAGTAATGTCAGGAATAAGGGGTTCTCTCTGATCGCAGCAACACTACAAGTATACGAGGGTGTATTTGCATCTTTGGCAGCTTTTACTATGCACATCCGCAACAGATAAAAAGAATTTGGCCCTAAGTGATTTTTAACCCCACTCATCAAAAGCCACTTTAACATCAAAGTTTCAGACTATGTTAATACTCTCACTGACAAATTTAAGAGACAACCTTGAGTTTGTCTTAAAAGCAATGCAAGGAAGGATTAACTTTGTCATTCTTCGGAAGAAAGAGAATATGATTTCTAATATGCTCTTCGTGAGACAGAAAAGGAAAGCAAGCGCACCACATTACAATGACTTGAATGACTTGACAGCTGTTAGCTAAACAATACAACATTAATTTTCAACATTTTTGCACATGGCTGGGTGAGAGATCCCTTAATCCCTGTTCCCATTCTACTTCTGCCTCATTGTTGCTGTCTCCTTTTGTATCACTTATTATAATCAGTTTCTGCTGCATACTCCCTTTCACCTTATTATTGTTGCAAAACTAAGGTACTAGGTTAATTCAGACTTGCTTCCCTGGGGTACGTTAAGAAGGATTTAAGTACTTTATTGAGACAGTCTGACTTCAAAAGCTGCTTTAGCAGTTATTACCAGAGAGAAGGAGACCCATCCATGACGGCAGAAAACTAACCATAAATTTTTACATTCTATATGCTGAGTGACTTTCAAAGGAACTATTGATTTTGTCATTTATGAATGGATTTAGTCAAATTAGTCTTTTCATTGTGCACAATAAGACAGCATTGTGATTAGGAAATAGGGGATAAAACTGTGTGAAACAAATGGAACTGCTATTTTTGGGATCCTCAGCACAAATTCAATAAGCCTTAGTTATGCCACCCTGATCATTTTGTTTATGACCAACTACTCTTCATATTTTGATTATCTTCACAGGAAAGAAAAAGTGGCCTCCGTTTTCAAGAGGCACTTTGCTCTCCAGAAGACTTAACCTTTCAAAGAGCTCTGACGTCTTTACCTGTGAAGGAGCTAATAACTTGTTTGCCAAAACGGCGTATTTACAGACATACTTGAAATCAGACAAAGGTTACACAATGAAATAAACAGAGACTGTTACTGTCAGCAAGAAATTAAGTTTGTGCAAAAAAAAATATAAATGTTTAGAGTGTAACAGACATCAATACACATTATGCTACTCAAGCCTCTGAACCTTTCCAAACACAATGAGCACTGATAGGCCCTGGATACCTTTTCCTGAAGAGCCACTTCTGGTGGTTATTTCAGTAGCGGAGCTGTATTGCTAGAAACAAGGCAACACTTGTGTCCTGATTTTCATCCCCTTTGTGTGGTGGCTGGGATGATGATACCAGCTCGCAGCTACAGAGAGCAGTGTCAAATGCAAAGCCATTAGGGAGGAGGAGCTCTGTGTGAATACTGTGCTGCCTGTGACTTTAGCTGCTTGTATATCCATAAATCATGTGCAAATGAGAAAGCATATAAATCTTTGAATAAAAAGGAAATTTAGAAGCTGGTCCAGCATTTGGTGCTTTCCAACTAACTGAAAGCTTTCTGCACCTGATCATGACTTTTGTAATTTAGGAGTGCTGAAAAGCCTTGATTTTTAGTTTCCTTCACAACTGCAATATTATTTTCTAAACACTTCTGTGCCCAATTTTATTATATATTTTACGTGCTACAACAGAAACAACAAGGCACATGCTAAACTTGCACTCTGAAGAGGACTGGTTACATTTTGAAAACTCTAATATTCATTTCCAAATATTTTAGACCTTAAAGATAAATGTCAACTTGCTGTGCTATGTCCAGAGATACTGCATATTAACAAAGCAAACACATTTCTAAATATAAAGAATTTCAGTCTCTGACCCTCTTCACTTTCAGGAAGAAACTTTACATTATGCAGCTGATGTAAGCCTGTGAAGTAAGCCAGTGCTTCTGGCTTCTACAAGAACTGGCTTGGATATAGCTGGCTTGTATAGCAACAATTAAGCCAGTAATTCCAAGAAGCAAAAAGAGCTGTACAGACATAAGAGCTACACCTCATGCAGTGCATAATGAGTGCGCTGTGTCCCAAAAGCAGCAGGTTGCATGGGCAGCAAGCAGCTGTACAATACAAGCACCAAGTCACATACTTCTCAAAAGCTTCAGTCTCACTGTATGTGTAACATACAGTACATCTTTCAGAGTTAGAAAACATCAGCAGTGCCTTGTAAATATGTTATCTGTTGCAAATAAATTTAAAAAGAATATTTGCAGAAAACTCCAAAGAAAAAAAAAAAAGTAGAAATTAACCATGTACTGACTTTAGTTTTTCATTTTACTTCTGGATGCTGATTTGTGCCGACACGTTCAAGCTTGACGCTGACTGCCAAATGGAGTTGATGGGGAGAAGATGAAACACTCAACAGTGTGGTCATTGGCAGCTGCAGAATGTGGAACATCAGAGCCACTTCCGCAAGTTCCTGCCTGCAGTTACTGAGTTTTATAGCACTAGTCACAGTACTTATGCAAACTCACATAGTACATACATGGAACAGCAAGGTGTAAAAACCAGAAAGGTCTCTGGGCTCAGACTTTTCAAAACCAATAACCACTACTGTCTTAAGTACAGTGCAAACTTGTCCTACAATTCAGTGAGTATAACGAGCTTGATTAGGAGAATACACATTGGATATTTCATGGCTAATTAAGCAATAAGTTGACTATAAAATTTATGACCTGTTAAAAGTAGCTGATTATTTAATATTGGTATCTTTATGTTCCTCAGGTGAACTGAATAAAGTAAAGCATTCCCACAAAGGGATTAATGTGATTAAGTTACTCAAATACCTAAATATCTCAGATTAGAGGATAGGAATGTCAGATGGAAAAAGTGGGTAAAGAGGTACAAATCTGTCTGAATTTGCTAGTTTTGTGACTGCTACGGGAATGGAGTAAAGGCTGCTATCTCAACCTAGTCTGAAGATGAACAATGTTTTGTTAGAAAAAAATAGTTAACAGACAATATCAAACACAGAACCAAATTAAAGAAAACAAAACAAAGAAACAAACAAAAACAACAGAAGGAATGATGTACAGAAATTTTTATGCAAAATAGTTATCTTGTACAGGCCTTGGGCCCGTACATAGCTTTGGGTGTTGGATCTGAAACAGATCCAAAAAGGTAAACATATTGGCACGCTTCACTGGATAAAAGAGAAGAGAAGATATAAGGCATTGAAGCAAAGGCAAGAAAATCACAGTGATTTGAGATTTAAGTACAGCACAATATACGCATTTATAAGGCTCAGAGCAATTTCAAGTATATTAATTGTTTAACATGAAGTGACTTAAAACCCATCCAGTCTTTGCCTTCTAAGATCCACACACCATTAGTTAGAACAGTTGCCTTAAAATAAGGGACTAATAAAGTTTCAGAAAAAGTAATTATTACACACCATAATGACAACAACTAAAAAACCCCACATAGCAGCTACAGTAGCTGTTACTTATACCGTGTTTATTATATATATATCATCTTATTCATGTAAGAAAAATGTACGCATTGGTCTTGAGCCCTGTTGTAGGTTGGGACATACTAGGAAGATATACTTCAGAGCATTTTCAGGAAGATGTTTTGTTAGTCTCCTGCCAGAAATTGTTACTGGAATATAGCACTTTTTTTGTTGCTGAAAAAGTCGCTTTTTACCTCTACACTACAAATCTCTTTGACAGTCTAGAACTTACCCTGCAAATGCTTATACCAAGGGGATCTTAATCATCAACTGTAATGTCTTTAAGAACAGAGCCCTAAATAATTCTGCCATTAGTGTGGTTGGTAAACCGTGTAAGCTCAACTACCGTGTTATTCAAAAATGATCCTGCTAAAAAAGTAAATCATGCAATCTCCAGCATCTTCAATTGGATACTGGATGCAGCTGTGTAACAGGTTTGTTTATGCAGCAGCAATTCTGCTCTCTATTTTCTTTTGCTATTAACTAATAATGTAAATTAAAAAAAAATTCTGTGAATCTGTGATTCTCTCCAAGAAAAAGAGCCAGCTGTAAACAAATGTTACACATTCTGAGGCTTATGTTTTTCCTTATGGAAAGCAATGCATTGGATAATGTTATATATTTATCATAAAAAGATACCCAAAATATCACTGCATACTTCATTTAGAAGGAAGATTTAGATGTTCTGATAAATGTTCATACATGTGTGATTAAAAAAGAAAGGCACTCTGAAAACTGAAGATTTGATGAACGTGAAAATCCATGAAGAGTTAGGCAACTGAATGACATATCGGAAGTACAGAATATTACTCATGTTATTATTTTAACAGTGAAGTCTAAATTCTAGTCTCTTTGCATTATTAACTTAGTCTACTTAGTCTATTTACAGCCTGACACATTTGAGAACTGATACAGTGAAAACGAGTTTTTTTTCCATCTTTAAGCTAATTTCCACATTTTTCTTCTGTGGTGTCCTTCCCAAAATAATTCATTCACTGACAAAAAGCTATTTGAATAATCTTTATATATACAAGTTCCTGCAGAATGGAAACTAAAGAATAAAGAAGCGAGCTGAATTCCTAAGTGCAGTCTGAAACATTTGGATGCATGAAGATTATGTTATTCACTGCAGAAGTTTTCACTGAGCAGAAGAATCGACTGCGAGCCTGGTGTGCCATACATTCAGTGACTACAAGACATTTTTTCTTGAATGTCCCTGAATATATTTAGCATTACTCACTTTATGACCAAAGAAATCAAAAATAATTATTGCATATTAATTAAGAGTAAACACTACTAGGTGTATGCTATCTACAAGAATAGCCATGTGTCTGAAAATGACTAGATCTAATCTAAAATGAAGTGCTGAGATTAGCCGAAATCCTCCAGACATTATCTCTGTGTAGCACTGTTCTTATAATCTTGTTCTAAGGCTAAGATCGATGAAACCTCAAAGAAGGATTTAGTGATGCCGATAGGATTTTCTCCTTTTGATAGATTGTTAGGTGAAAAAAGCCATATTAATAGGAACACATTAAAAAGTTTCTTGATTGTGCATTTGCACTACATGTAATGCTCACCCTGTAGAAATGAGTTGTAAAACAACCCTTCATTAATGTAAGAAATTCTTTTTTACATTGGTAACGCTACTTCAGATGTTCATGAAACATAAATCTTTCTAAGACACCAAATTTGGATTGCAAAGAAAGCAGATTCGAGCAAAGACTAAAGTTAACGAAAACACCAAAATCTATGTCAGCTGCATGAATCCTATCTGAATCCTATCTATTATCTAAAGATAATCTCTTGCTTCATATGCTCTCAAGCATTCCAATGTTAGTGACACTGCTGCTGTCTCAATGAGGTATTTTCTATAGTAGCAAATAGGTTATATACACAACTGTGGTCCATATTCTATAACTCTCTGCTGAAACACGCTCCATTCAGTTGTCTGAGAGAATAAAGGTTTTTAATATACTTTTAAATGGCAGTCATGTCTGGATCATTATGAGCTGTTTTTATTCCTAATTTCAGTCAAACCAAATTGTTATTATACATTAATAAACAGATTATTACTGCTGTCAAGACAAACTGTCCACCCCCATAGAATTAGATGCACTTCTTTTCTAGATAGCAACTACAGTGAGACAGTGTTTCATCTTTCTGTAAGCCGCTGTATTGTGTCCAAATGCAGAGGAGACAGACCGGTTCTAGAACAGAAAAACAGAAGCAGATGAAATGAAAAAAGAGACAAAGATATGGATAGGAATAAGAAAGAAATAGAGCAGGTCAGTAAGGAACAAAGTAAGGCACAAACTAAGGAACAAAGTAAGACAGAGAGACCAAACAAAGCTGAAAGCAGGTTGAGGCCTGTTGTATTAGGCGATTGCGAGGCTTTTCAAAATGTCACGGGACAGTGCCCCCCCCGAGCTCAGTAATTGGACAATACACCTTTAGGGGTGTAGACGAAGTAGAGCAAAAGGTATATAAACAAATGCCACGTGTGATTAAACGTTAAGCAGGCCCATTAAGCAGGAAGTCAGAGTATGGTAGGCTGTGGTTCATTAAACAAAATATAATCTAGAAAAAGGGCAAAGTGGGGTGTTTAAAATACACCACAACTAGAAAGTAGCTGAAGGACATACAAGCTCCTGTTGCTGAAGACATGCCCTTCAGCCCCAGGGTTGCAGTAACCATTCCAGAATTCCTATGATGGGACAAAAGTGGGATACCAAAATGAAAACTGAGTACCTTATGCAGTAACTTGTAATTTTTTAAAAGGTTATTTGTAATGAACACATCGACCAATTCAGCAACTCAGTTGCAGTAGTGCCACCCAACAAAGGAGAAAGAAAATTCAGCAGTTAGCTATGTCAAAATCTGCTCAAGATTAAGTGACACACATCAGGCTCTTAAGTTTTACTGTGACTGCAGAAGAGAAAATAAATGAAAACTAAAGATACGCTAACTGAAGCAAGAGATGCTGCACCTAGGAAAATACTTAAGCATTAATTAGTACAAACTGGCTGAAAGCAGTGTGCTAGGCTTTTACTAGAAGATGGGGATAATTCTATGTCAAAAAGCTTTCTTTTTTGTAGTCCTTATTCAGGGCTTTTACCTCTTACCCACTATGGTGGGCATTCTCAAAACACCGGAAGATCTGAGCCACATTTTTAGTTCAACTGAGCTGTAATGTTTTACATCCGAGGCATTTCAGGGGATGATTCAGGGGAAGGAATATTACTAGAAACAGATTTAAATGGAAAATATATTTTAGTGTCCCACAGAGCGCTGAGATTTCAAAATCCTCTCGTGCTTTGCTGGAACAGAAATCTTAGGAAACCAAGAGCAGGAAACCGTTAAAAAGGAACAAAACCAGAAAACCTCATGAAAACTGTCCACTTGTACCCTGCTTATCACTGCACTGCTCTGGAATCTTTGAAAGAGTTCAAATTCCTGCTCTGATCTTCACACAGCAATTCAAATCTGGAAAATGCCTTTCCAATTCAACAAAAGCTTCTGTCAAACCTTGTGTGTTCCAGCAGAGCTCTGTTTTTGACAAGCCAATATTTCCTGATGTAAAACAGTTTCTCAACAGATTTTGAAATAGACTCTCTCTGCATAATGACACATTAACAAAAAGTAACTCATGGACAATGAGCGTAAATAGTATTATAGCAATTATAGCAACGCACTCCAACTCCTGAAAGTTTTCAGTGGTTTTAAGATAGATTATACTGACTGTATGAAAAGGACCATCAAATTTCATGCTAGTTACAGAAGGGCTGGTCTCGCTGATGAGCCTATGTATTAGTTTAGCTGGGGAAAGGTATTAAAATGCTGTTCAGTTTGATAGGGACTGTGCATCAGAAAGGATAAAAAAAATCAGAAATGTTCATCTAGGAAAATCGGTTTGTTTGTTACTCAGTCGTTTGTTAGGAGACAGTGTTACACCAGCAGTCACACAGGAACATGAAAAACATTTTGCAGTGTCAGTTGTAAAATGCTGAAGTGTACAGATGTGATAGAAGACTTTACTTTTATATTTGGCTAGAAAAATTCATCTAAGAGAAACAGTCTAACAGGTCACTGAAAACTGGTCGTTTGTGGGCATTTTAGTAACTTTTTTTTCTTCTATATTTCATATTAGCTTCTTCCCTTTGAAAGGAAACACACAGATAATGTTGATGCTACATCTATATTTAAACAGAGGAAAAAATCATGATGAGGTTTAATTGAAGGAGAAAAAATAGAGGAAGAATTCAGGAAGAAATGCGTAATTCTTCACCAGTCCTTTTAAAGTAGAAGAGATATTTGTACATTTCTCAGAATGTACAGTATCTGCCCAAGAGACTGGAATTTATATGAAGAAGTAATTTCCTGTCTCCCTCTGGTAAATAATGTATTCAAATAAGAGTTCTACAAATGTGCATTATGTGTTGATTGCCTCTGAAGGAACTGTTCTAGTCTGATAGCTAAATATGTATTTATAAATCTCTTAAAATCCATATTATAGACCACCAAAGTGTAATGGTTCTTCCTGGAGTGGTTCCAGTCTGTTGTGCAAATATATATTTAAGACGTATAAGATGGATATTATTTATCTTAAAAAGGCAAACACACTCAAAAACGCCATTCAGGAAATACCAAGCCATTCTAGACTCAGTCTGAAAGGCATCAGAATCCAAAATAATTGAATCCTTCCGTTTACTTTGATCTGAAAGGACTCAACATCTCATTGGAAACGCTCAGCGCCCATCAGGATAGGAGGACAGAAAAAGATGATAAGGAGTCAGAAAGATATTTTGTACAAAATACTCTTTCATAGGGACAGAATCCTGAAGATACAATAATAATGTGTACAGCTGTAATAGTAGATAAAAAGGCCATACTCCTTTTTTTAGATTGTAATGAAAGGAGGTTAGGGTAGGGGCTATTAAACATAACCTCTCACAGAAGTAATATGATGTCTATTTCCATTACACACCTGAAACAGAGAGGGTAAAATATATTCTCTAACATATAATGGTGGCTTTATCAAGCAGCAGATCTGATCTTTTGTATTTACACAGTTACACATACACGATACATGCTAATTATTCCTGTTTTTAATAGCACTCTGAATCAGGATCTGCAAGTCTGTTTTTCTGCCCGCAAAAATAAATAAATAAATAAAACGCCTAACTGATAAACCAAGGGAAACAGCTTATACTGCTAAATCTTTTATCATCTCTGCTATAGCTGCATACAAGACACCTCTGAAATACTATGTAATGATCTGAAGACTATCCTTCAGGGTGCATCTCTGCTTTATATTGTCTGTCCTTCAGGTGAGAACAATTCTGGAGCTGGCCAGTCCTGAGTAGTGCTGTGCCTATGCAGCTCTAGAATATCATCATGGCTGAATGTAAGCAATAACATTACATATGTGTCTCATTTCTTGTTCTGTTGCTTCTGTTGATTAGGCTAGGACTCAAGGACAGAATATTAGATCACATATTCTGTATGTGTGAAAATCAACTGTCCATGTTCAAAAGACCCAAGAAACACTAAGTATATTCTTTACCATCTTCCACGGAAACAATGGGACTTTAATGCTTCTACTGATACTAAATTCATTATAATTTTTCTTTAAAATCTAACTCTAATTGGGCTTTATTTGCCACCTGAAAACAAAACCAATTAAAAAAAAAAGAAAAAAGAACAGCTACCCCTGACACATCTGCCTACCTGCAAGTATTTGCCAAGTTTTTGGAGCTGAGTCATTCACTTCAAGAGAATGAAATAATATGTCTCTCTACACTATTGACCTTATTTAAAATGTCCTTCTTAGCTCAACTCCTAATTTAATCTCATTGGACTAAACTCTCAAGGCAGAACGAAACCAACTTCTAAAGAGATCTTTAAGAAGGAATTCTGAATTAAGGCAACACAAGCCCTATTTATGTATCCCTGACTGGAGATACGATAGCATTTTAAATATGACTTTAGTCTCCACTTATTCTCTAAATAGACCCATGTGATATTCTAGTTCTTATTCAATCAAAAGCTGAGAGATGTTTAGTAACTGCTACTCTAAACGGTTTCAACAGAATTTTCAAACAGTCCTGACTCTATTATAAAGGGCAATGCCCTGTTTATTTTAATGGTGCAGACTTTCATCAGATGTACAGAAAATACCTGCATAAAAAGTAGGAAGTTTGGTTATGAGCTTTCAAATCTTTCGAGAGCAGGGAAAGAAGGATACTCCTCAGAGCCACTAAATCTACATATAATTAATTACACTTAAAACAGCTGTGCATCTGGGGGAAAATTTTCAAGCTGTAAATAGACTCAAACATTCGCCTTTGTATTCTGAGTGAAGTCGTTGGTCCTTAAAGCAACCTGACACATTTTACTCAGCATTATCAGCTGCTGCTAACATAAACAGTTTTGAAAATCTGAAGTAAAATACATCTGTGATCATTTGGGCTGGATGAAATAGAACGATATGTGGCTATTTGGGAAAACAATGAGCAGTGAGCGTTTACTGGAGTTCAGAATTTAATATTATTCAGATGAATCAGTGAAAATATTGGGTATACAGCTATTCCAGACAGATAAGCCAGAGTGAAAGCACATTCTTCTCTTCATCCCTATTAGCAGACGGCAGTTCATTTTCCACCTTGTATGAGGCCTGCTGTTTTCTCTTTTTTTGTGCATGCATTGTACATTTTGTAGTTTTACAGTTCATATAAGGGGTCAAATCCTAAGCGATGATGAGTGACTGCTATGCACACTGGCTTAAATAGGCATTTTACAAAACCTGCCTCAATTTAAGATTCAGTTCTCTCTACACACTGTTTACATCAACCTCGCTGCCAGTTTTTTTTTAAACAAGGGGAAAGCAATTGCCTTGAATAACATAGTTCCTACTGTGTACATAAGCTGGAAAGCATTTTTCTTTCTTTATACCAAAAAAGAATTTGTCTGCAAATTCAATGTATTTTTACCTACAAGTCTTGTACATCTAGGACAAAAAACAGACTCTGGGATGTTTGAAAACCTAGAAACTTTGTGCTAAAAATTAACTAAATAAAATAGAAGGTGGGGCCAAAAGCCCAGGCCTACAGTTATTGCTGGGTTTGGAATAAATATGAGGTTCTAAAACTTACTGTTAGATATATACAGAAGATGAGATTTGGGAAAAATAAAATGGTGAAGTCCAACTTTCTTAACATTTCATTATCCTTCAGCCAGTTTAGATGCTCTCATCTATGCAAACTGGCTCTGCAAACTATGATTTTATTTTGATGGATTTGATGTAATTAGTTAGCTATGTATCTGGCTGGACAATGGAAGCAAGCAAACTAAGTGACAAGAGTGGATTCTACAAGAGTGTTCATCAGCAAATTTTTGTAAGAGTCAGCTTTACTGATTAGAACTGTCTTGTTCTTATTTTGCTCCATTTGCACATAGGTTGTCTTTGATGGTTTAGCATGGAAAATTTCGTACAAATGCAAGCTTAACTCCTACCTACCTAGAACCACAGCATTATTTGCATGGTACCTCTATACTTCTAAGGTGTCATTAAAGTATTTTGGTTGATACCTGTTCTTAAGAGATACATAATCACTTGCTCTTATCTTGATTCATATTACATTTACTTTTAGAAGTTAGGGTTTTCAAACAGGCTTCATGAGGCCTTAATCCTGCCTTGCTAAAGGAACTTACATAGTGAAAACTATACTGAAAAGGATAATAGCTGTAAGTTGTACCTCTAGATGTTGTTCAGATTTGCTGTAATGTTTTCGAAGGCTAGAATTTTCCAGGAGTAGCAGAAGTGTTACCAACTGTCTCAGATTTTAATACCATAAATTGAATTCAGCGACTTTTTGACCACAAGTGGTTTTGCATGGAAAATGCAGCATTAGATTATTGAATTGGATGAGGAATAGTTACTACTATCTGCTGTCTTTAGCTCACACCTTAGGAGTTATTACTTCAAAAAATAGTCATGAAAATCTAGCAAAAGCAGCCACTGTTTGAACCAGAGGCAATTACTAATTTTCTAGCCCTATGAATGTTATACAACCAGTATAGAAAGTAACATAGTATTATATATGCCTTACTGTTCGAGGAGCCACTTCATCTTTCAGTAGTGCCTCACGTACAGAAGTGTGGTTGAGCATCTTCAGACTGGGGCACCTCTCTCTCACACACAGTTCTTCTAACTGTAGGGAAACAATACGAGAGATCAGGATTAGATCATGATTGTGACTGATTCAAGTAAAGCAGTTTAAGATATCAGTGGACAAAAAAGGTAAGGGGATGTTCTGCAGAGGTAATGTGTAGCTCCTAAGCATCCACACGCTGGGAATTCCAATTAGATATTGCCACATCTTAAAAGATCTGGCTCTTGGAAATGGTCTCACTTTTAAAACTGACCTTCAATAAAACACTGGCTGGCTACCATTTGGGGCACCTCTTTGAGCTCTCCAACCACACGACAGCAAATAAATGTCTTCTTCAGGCGTGTTGAGTTCAGTGCTACCGTGCCAGACATAGCCATCAGCTGGGTAACACTGTAGGGCTTCACTTGGATGAGGTTAAAGGGAAGCAGATGTGCCTCCATTTGGTACTCCCTTGTGACTGGGAATCCTGCAAACTTCACAGAGATTTGCTATCTGTTCGGCTGCCAAATACATCAACTGGTGCTTGTGCAAACTGGCATACTACAATTTTGTTTGAATGAATGGTTAGCATTTAAAACACATTCCAGACAAGATGCCTGGCACACTACCTGCAAAGATGCATACTTTGCTTTTTCTTACATTTCTAACTATGTATCCTCCTCCTTGTTTTTCTATTACAGCTCAGGTTTCACTGGCATTTAATACCTTGGTCGTTCATCCTCATTTTCTTTCCCACTGTCCTTCACCTCATTACCCTTCTGCATACAGTCTAAGCCAAGCACAACTTAGGTTCACAACCTAAGTGTTTATTAGCGTAGTGTCCAGCAGTAAACTGAGGAAACATATATGCTGAAGCTTGTACACTGAGCACTGTAGACACTGCACTTTCCCACAAACTATATCATCTTACACAAGCATCACAAAAAAATCCACATTTCCGCATGATAAAATATGTAATCAGATCTGCAAAATCTGCTTTAGCTAATCATCTCTGCATATGTATCCTTGTTAATCATAATGCAGCTACAAACCCGAACAGACAAATAGGAATGTGAAGAATAAGAGAAGGCACAGATGTATCTTGCATTAAGTGTTAGAGGTTAGGTAAGAAGTTCAGCGCAAACAAAATGTTACCATCAGTGACGTACGTAGGTTTTGCTCTGCAGATTTGTTTAATCTGCCTTCAAAGAGAGTTCAACCAAGAGGTTTTGATTTGGGGCTCACGGCTACACAAAGAGTGACCCACTCAAGGTCATGCAGCAAGTCAGCAGTTTAATTAGGATTTGATCTCAGAACCTTCCTGGCTTATGGCTATTTGCTCTAACAAGCAGCTGGTACAACCTTCTATAAACATTTATGTAGATGGTCAGTGGCCAAGAATGAAACCTGTTCCAGGCAGCTGTGTTCACCACTCTACTACTCTGTTATTCAGAAATCTAGATAAATCACCACACAATGAAGTGGTTGGATAGCAGTTTCATAAAAAGAGATTTGGGAGTTTCAATGGATTGCAAGCTGAACATGAATCACCACTTAGATACTGCACAAAGGGAAACACCATACTGGGATTATAAGCAAAAATACAACCTGCAGGATACAGAAAGAAACCTCTCAGCTCAGCTCAGCACTCACAGCTCCTGTTAATGTAAGCCCACTTGTGTGCAACACACTTTGAGAGATGTGAACCAATTTGAGAGAATCCAGAAGTGGGAAAAAGAAATGATCAGAGGCTGAGAAACGGAGATGGGGGAGGGGGGGGGGGGGAAGAAACAAACAAATACTGAATGGGGAATTCAGTCTGCTCTCTAGGTTGTGGTGAAAAGGGCAACAAGCAGAGGGATTGCATAGCAGCAAATAAGGCATTGCTTAGATAGCAAATAAAACTTACAGGCATCGTAACAGTAGAGGGCTGGAACTGGTTCATTTGAGATCTATCAAGCTGTAATGAACAGAGAAGAGATTTCATATTTGGATTAACATATTTGCACTTGACTGTTGTTCTTTTCAGAAGCACAACATGCTAGAAATTACTGGCACAATAAAAGGTGAATTGTTGTTTACGTATTTCAAACACCCACCTGTCAGTGGTCACTGGTACTCACAAAAAAGTGCTAGAAACCCAGTACACATTCTCCCTCACTCCCCCCCTTGGAACTATGCTCTCAAAGCATTCATGCAGCTGCTCCCTAGCTAGACAAGCCTATCCTGTACCACTTCTTAGAACTGTGAGTTACATCCCAGGTGCAGAACTCTGCTTTTGTCTTTACTGAACCTCATGGAAGTGTTTTTCAGCCCATTCTTCATCCTGTCACATCTTTGTGAATGGTATGTCTCTTCTGCTATGTAACATCAACTGTTTTACCCAACTTGGTGTCATCCATCAACCTGCTGAGGATTTCATTCCATTGCACAGATCCTTAATGAATACTTAAACAACAGTAGTCTCTCATTAGTATCAATGCCTGAAGAACAAAACTTCTAACTGGCCACCAGCTGGACTTTGGACTAGCTCCCATTAGTCACTGGTTGCCATAGGATCCATACTACTTCACGGTACAGAGAACCTCATAGAATTAAGCATACTCTGCCACTTACTCAGTGCATATGTATGCCTATATATTTCCCATAATCCCTGTCCTCCCACACAGGTAGACTTTGTGGGTGAAAATACCAAGCCTTGGCTTTCATAACGTGAACAGTTTTTTAGTAGGAAAAATGTGTACAATACCTTATTCAGAACCACCAAATCAAATGCCTATAAATAAGAGGAATTAGACTTCAAGTGATATTCTGCAAAGGTGTTGAAACATAGTGTGCCTTGACAGTCCATCTGGTAAATGTGGATGTCATTCAATATTCTGAATTTCTGAGTGAATGGCGTGCCAAAACCTCACTAGAATAAGGAATTGTTCACCAAATGCCAATCATTCATTATTTTCTAATTCCCTAAGGAATATTTTTTATTTCAGTATGGCATTTCTAAAGGAAAAAAATGCTGTGCCTCTGTAAATGAAATTCTGCACTTTTGTATCAAGCCAAGGCTTGACACTTAGAATGCATGCAGTCTGCACGCAGGCTTCTCTAAGGGATGACCATGTACAAGATATGGAAATGGTGATGCTATGAAGAAAAACAAAGGCCTCATTAAAATGCTATTGAGTTTTCCTTGTTTGTTTTCACTTTCTAGACTTCTGGAGACAGGGAAAAAAAAAAAAAAAAAAGAGCAAGAGCAGGAATACCTCAAAATACCATAATAATTAACTCAAACTTACTGAAATGAGTAATGCAATATCATGCCTAGATTTTACATCTATTACAGACCGCTTAATGTAACAAATTCTGTAGCACATATGGACATTAACGATGTGTGTGTATTAGAAAATATAAATAAAAGAAGACATAAGAATTACAGAATCACCAAAGTTGGAAAAGACCTCCAAGATCCTCTAGTAGAGCCATTTACCTACCACCAACATTTCCCCACTAAACCATGTCCCTCAGTACAACATCTAAATGTTTCATGAACACCTCCAGGGACAGCGACTCCACCAGCTCCCTGGGCAGCTCATTCCAGTGCCTGACCACTCTTTCAGAGTTTTTCCTAAAGTCCAACCTGAATCTCCCATGGCCCAGTATGAGGCCATTACCTCAAGCCCTATTGCTAGTTACATGGGAGAAGAGGCTGACCCCAACCTCGCCACAACCTCCTCTCAGGTAGTTGTAGAGAGCTGTAAGGTCTCCCCTGAGCCTCTTCTTCTCCAGACTGAACAATCCCAGTTCCCCCAGCTGTTCCTTATAAGACTTGTGCTCCAGACCGCTCACCAGCTTCACTGCCCTTATCTGAACATGCTCCAGGGCCTTCATGCCCTTCCTGTAGTGAGGGGCCCAAAACTGAACACAGTACTTGAGGTGCTGGGAAAATCTGTTTCCCAAACGTAGTACATTCCTCAATTCTTATTGTTTGGTACACCTCGTTTAAGGTAATTGCAGTGACTTTTGGTATCATTCGATAACTTCAGTTCTTGTTGACCTACTGCAACAAATACATGCAATCTTCCTTCCACCCACACGAAGTCAGCCCACCCAACCTAACACAAATTGAAACAGACTAAAACCTTTTACATATGTAAAATAGTTGATGTATAAAATATGTTCAAGAAAATATACCTTTGTTCTTGCAACATATTTCTCACATATTCGAGAACCGTTCATTATTTAAGTGCTTTACGAGAAATTATGTTTTGTTTAAAAATGTACTTCAATCCTTACTGTTAGGTATTCAGAATGGAGTAAACTGTTGTGTTTTACCTGATTTTTTTTTCAGACTGCAGATAACAGTCAGTTACTCGTACTGCTCTACAGATGACTATTAGTCAGCTAAAATTTTTGTAAAGCACACTTTAGCTTGTATATTTGTATTTTGCTTTGTATCTTTCAACTTCCAGTAACAGTAAATAATTTCCAGCATGCAAAACATGTCTGGGAAATAAGAAAAGAAAATCTTCAGTCCAGGTCAAGAGAAGAAAGATATCTGACCTTATATGACCTGCTGTTTTAACTAAGCTTTCAGACTCCTCTCGAACTGCAGTGCATGTCTCTGAATTGAGAAAGATAAGAGAGTTGTACATTGTCCTGAAGGATGTGCTAAGGACATATAATGCTCCAGGCATGAACACTGAGCACAAGGTATGCCTTGAAAAATGTCAGAAGATAAGGGATGAATGAAGGTGCATGTGACCTTCATTGTGCAAGGGCTCGAAACAGGGAAAAACTAAGAAAAATACACTGATTTTTTTGTTTCCCCTATTTGTATGTGAGATTTTGCTTCTTACAGGGAATAGATGAAAAGCCATTTTCCTGAATAAATTTCCAACTCTGCCATGAATTGTGCTATGAACTATGATTCATTACATCAATGCACCATTTTCACTGAAATTGGTGTTTATCTCAGCATAATAAAATACTAAAGTCAACACCAGCCAATTCTGTTTAGTGAGATACTTAAGCATGCAAATAAACCCAATAAAGACAACGGCAATATGGAAGACACAAGATCTATTCACATTATTAGACATTAAGAGCAACTATCTGAATATTTCCTTTGTTACCATCCCCCAAAATACATGGAACTGTAAATATATTTTCATTTTTTGCTTCATTGCTTATTTGAAAAAAGAGAAATTAAATATTATTTTCAAACTGATTTAAAATCATTTGCTTTTTTCTCATTAATTTGACAAATCATTTTCACCCTATGTGAAACATTCATTTCCTAAAGCCAAGTGTTCAATAGATTAAGAAAAGCTTAAAGAAAGAAAAAGAAGACTACGATTCACATAATACTTCCAGAGAAGCTATTTATCCAATTACATGTAATGGTGCCAAGGCTAAAACAACTGGGAGTACAAGAAACCCACTGCTTACTACTCCCAGAATAAAAAAGCATGTCTTTCTCCTACCTCCTAATGCCCCCAAAACAAAAGCTATACATAAGCAGAGACTTTCAGTTCTTCTAATACATCCATTAATATCAAAAGTGAGAACCAGAGAATTTAAATGCTCACCCAGAGCTGACTCCAATCTTTGCACTACCAGAATGCTCTGGTATCTGCAGTAACAGAATATCCAGGTAATTGCCTTGGACACCAAGAAAAGGTCGTTCTCTCACTCCTCCATCTAGGACATCTAGCAGTGAAAATTCTCCCTTTCCTTTGAAGTTATTCAGTAAACAAGACAGACTGTGAGGAGCCAAACCTATGTAGTTCATTCTTTGTAATTACATAATCTGAAGAAAAAAAAAAAGCTTAGTTATCAGTTTTGTGACCTATCTTTGTACCACTCATCTAAGGCATAACCCCTGTGCCAACAAATCCAATTTTCTCTCATGAACTAACCCACAGAATAAAGCAGATGGATTGACAGTCATGCACAAGAAGTTGTCCTTACAGAACATAATCACTTCACAGAATTAACTTGTGAACAATACTGCAATGATCCGTTCATAGATAGCTCTCTGGAAATGGTCTATCCTCCTTTCTATTTCCAAGACCTGTAGCAAGTTAGCATAACTTACATGCTTCTCTGGCCTCCATCATTATGGTATCAGCATGAGTCACAAACATTAATTCATAGATTTATGGATTGTAAGGCCAGAATGAACCACTGGGACTGACCTTCTTCATGATGCAGACCAATAATTTTTGCATCAAACCTGTCATTTCAGCTGAGTTATAAAATATCTTTCAGAAAATTGTTTAGCCTTCATTAAAAGATTAGAATTGATAGAAATTCTAATCTATCTGTAATTATTATTTTCTTCTGGCCTTATAAAATGTTTCCTTATTTCTGCTTTGACTTTTTCTATTTTTTACTTTAAATCACTGTATTTGCTTATCCTTTTTTTTTTTTCCTACAAGATTAAAGAGCAATCAGCAATTCAGAAATATCTTTGACATTAACATAACATAAAATCAAGTCTCTTTTTTTTCCCCTTAAAAGTTCAATAATCTTGGCTTTTCTTGCTTTCCCTGCTGTGATCTTTTTTATCAGTTTTCTGAGAAGGCTTCTCTTTCTGCTGTTTGCTGAGCTCTTACAATTTTTATTTCATCATTACAATCTTTTTTAATTAGTCAGTATTCACAAGTCATTGTCTTCCTAGTTCCGTATGTGGTGAAAATAAAATTTCTTTAATCCATAAATGTTCACTATAAAATTAGTATAAGACCTGGTATGTCCAATTTAAAATCCAATTTAAAATAAAAAATACAGATAAAAGCAATCTGATTAATGGCAGAAAGGAAGCATGTGGCAGAATCGGGACTTGATTACGTACTAAGTTCCAGCCTAGCCACAAAGACAAGATTATCCTGACCCTTTATTAAGCACAGAGCAACTCCCAGCATTTAAAAAAGGAAATGCAAGTTCTCAGATCTGCTTGCTTCTTTCAATACTAATTAAAATCACTAGTGATGGTATTTGTGACTTTTAATGTACTAGTTACCACGTATAAATATTTTCTTTAACAGAATAAGATGACACTAAATTTCAGTAAGATTTCCGTAATTCTTCAGAGAAACACAAATGCCATTTACTCACATCTGTACTACTACTGTAACACATTTCCTGCATTACACATTCAGAGTCTGTCACCTCCACAGCAAGATGGCATACTGTTTCTCAGTGTGAACTGCCATCTTCGTGGTTACATGAGCTGAAGAGCCTGGGCGTTTCTTGGTTGTGAGCTTCTGTTGCTATCTGAAAAAATGACAAAGACGACTTTCCTGATTTGACAACTAATAGAGACGTACTGCCTGAAGAGATGATCCTGCATCCTTCATTTTATTTTATTTAATTTTGTATTAAATACAAGACTTGCTAGATCATCACTATTTGCCAGAAGAAGAAATGCTGGTTAACAGCACGCCATTGCTGAACTAAAACTCATGCTTCCTGTGACAGTAAACACAACACATGATCTCTCCATCATCAGTGAGATTTCCCTAGTGTTACTAAGACACTGGAAATAGCACAGCAGAGCAATTTTGTTCTCACTGTGCTAAAATCACACTATTCCCTCAAAATATGAAGATTTATTGTGGCAGAAATGATAGATGGATGATCACCCTGCCACCTCTTAACCTTCCATGGACTTTCTCCACCTTTTCAATTTCTACTCCCTCTGTACACTGTTATCTCTAGCAATGCAATGCTTGCTCTTGTTGTACCCTGATAATGAGCATTTTAAAAAGTAGCTTTTCTTAGCAAAAGTTACTCAGACATTCCAATTATTCTGATACTTAAGACTGAATTTTTACTTATTTTCAAAGGGTTATCTACACTGTGTTGAATTGATTTTAATTCTTCTATTTTATTATCATCCAGTATGCTCACACAGCATATTAATCCTTCTTATTCTGCCATAAAGTCAAAGGAAAACTTGCAATTTTGTTTTTATTCCAAATATACTTGCTAAGTCTTCAGCTTTAATAGAAATGCATTTTTATTATTTTTCTTTTTAACTGTGATAGAAAAGGGATTGCTTCTGTGACAGTTCAGGGAATTTTCTTATGTACAAGTCATAAATTGCTACAACACAAAATGTGCCATTGTCTGTATGACTGAGTATACACATGTCATAGAATCATTAAGGTTGGAAAGACCAATAAGATCATCTAGTCTAACCATCAACACATGCCTGTGTCCCCTCTAGACCATGTCACTCAGTGCAACATCTACCTTCTTCTTGAAAACCTCCAGGGATGGCGACTCTACTTCTTGGGTACTCTGTTCCAATACCTCACCACACTGAGAAGTAATTTTTCCTAATTTCCAACCTGACCAAAGACAGTGGGAGGTCATTAAACTTCAAGGCTCTCACCCAGTGATGATGATACTAGAAAAAAGAAAGGAAAAAAAAAGGCTTGGCTGAAAGCTATGGAAATCAGCCCAGCCCTTGTGTAAAAGAAGTTTGTGAAGAAGTTTCACAATTTAGCCAATGCTTTACAATTCTCATTTGCTTTACTGAATCAAAAATGCAAAATCATAGAGGCATACAGCTCCTGCATGTGCTATTTATAGTTTTGATTTCTCCACTGAGAGGTGTGAGTAGACTATGTGAAAATGTCTGTACTTAATTGATCCTCATCTATTTAAAATAAAACAAAATAAATGAAAAGATTAAATCTTGTTTCTATTTCTATTCTACTCTACAAAAGTAGATCTGGAATGCAAGACAACAAAGACAACACTTGTTCAAAACACAATGTCATTCAAAGCTAGGACTAACCTTCCACTAGCTTGCCTAAGACTATTTTCATCCTGAAATGACCCACTTGGTCACAAAGTAAATTCAAGCAATTTTTTCAAGTCAACTGAATATTGAGCATGGTGTACATGAAAGAAATTTCATAGAAAAAACCACCACAATATTGATGAGTAGGAATGAAACTATTTCACAACAGCTTCCTGTATTAAAATTAAACAAAATGCTTCAGTATGCTAAAGCAGAAGAGAAACTAATATATGTATTTATTATATATCCATACAATGAGAGAAATACCAGAACTGGAGTAAGATTCCTATTATATTTTGCATCTCAACATATATTTACTATTCCACTGTTAAACTATGCAAATCAGACTTTCAACTAGCACTTACCCTTAATTAGCTCTGATAAAGCCAACTTAGTACTGAATAAGAAGTGTGTTCTTATGTAAATTAAATTCCTTTCTCAAAATTTAGCTTAAAATAACTCTAATTTTGGGTAGTTGTTGGTGATGAGACAAGATCTCTGTTTGTTTTTCCTGTGCTTGGAAGTGTATGAAATACAACCTAAAAATATAGGAGGTTTTCTAATTATTTTTACTTGAGAGATTATTTCATAGTAGGTTTAATAATTTTTACTGACTATCTGATACTGCTTCATCAGAGCTTTCACCCTCTAAAGGCTACAGAAACAGCTTCTTAAACAATTTTAAACTGAAAGATAATTCCTTCTAAGGCACAGAACTTTTCTCCCACTTCTAAGCCACCCTCACCATCTGAGTTTAAACTCCCTGATGTATTTCCACTGTAATGCTGTGAATGCAGGAGGGCCCTCAGAGGGCACTGCTGAAGACCCCTTCACAGAAGAGGAAATGTCATGTTCTTTCAAGATCAAGAACTAAAGGAAGAGAACTCAGAAGAAAGTGTTCTGCCCTTTTGATAACGGATAGCAACCCATAGGAAAAGTCCACAGTTCACGTTTCATTCCTCCACAAGGGTTCACTATAAACTTAACTTTTTGTACAATGTTTATGACAAATTTTAGTGCAGACCTCAAGACCATATGCCTCAGGGATAAAACTGAAACACCTCCACTGGACCTGAATGAGCTGCAACCATTTACACCAGTTGGAGACCAGCGATGAAGCAAAGCTAGAGATTAAAATACCTTAAATATTTGCCATTCATTTCCTTTATTTCTATACTTTCTCTGTTTGTATCTCTATTCTCCATGGGAAATATCTTCAGCCTCACATAAAATGGAAGCAGTTTCCTCAAGGAAACTTGAGTTTTGTTCTACTAACGCATACATATGTCCATGAGTATGTGCATCTAAATAGGCAAGAGTGCATGCACTTAAAACAAGCAGGATCTTCTTGCAAATGAAGTTAGGGGGTAGTATTCACATAGGAAGTATGAAAGCCTGATTTAAGTCACATCCAATTCAGATAAATCCCTGAAACTTTGATCTGCTACATCCCACATAACTGACAACCTCATTATTATTCTCTTTCCCTTACCTTGACTGGAAATTCTGCCTTTTACTTCTCATCAAAAATTGTCAAATTCAAATATTTTCAAGGAGAGGTTATCAATCACCGTGATTTTGATGAGAAAACATTCCGGATCAGATCTACAATTTTTTCTCTGCCATCTGCCTGTATCCATCTGCTATCTGTTTTAAGATTAAAAGTTCTCTAGGACAGGGAATTTCTTTTTAATTTCTGTTTGTAAAACCCCTAGCACAGAAAGGTCACAGTCCAAGACAGAAAGACACCACAGTGTCTTCTCATTTCAAATGATAAACACAATAATCCACATGATCCAGTTTTCTGGAGGGAGGTGTATAACAAAGGCAATATGATAGGGGTTTCTATAGTCCCTTCCTTGTAAATGCCACATTCTAGTTCCAGGCATTAACTGATATTTTGATGATAATAAACAGTTTGGTCCTGGCTCTGCATTAATAGGTTTTTTTGTGGGTTGTCTTTTGTTGTTTGGTTGCAGGTTTTTTTGCTTTTAAGTTTTTTGCTAAATTCTAACAACATTTTCATTTGGGGCAAAACATTTCATGGAGCACAATGTATGTATGCCTGTGCTTGCATCCTTCATTTGGGAAAAAGTGACCTTCTGAGCATTTATAACGTTAAGATCTTGTTTGTTTGCTTTGCTACTTCCACCAAGAAGCTTCATCTCATCTTTTATACTCAGCAGCTGAATATGGGATGTGTTTCTTGCAGAAGGTGCAATGTTAGCTTTTAAGCAGCCTCCAGGGTTAGCTCTATACTGCATTGACATTCCGTATTTCCCCTCTCCCAGTGAGTATATTGCTTTTGTGACACATGTG
This sequence comes from Pavo muticus, assembly GCA_016647715.1. NCBI lineage: Eukaryota > Metazoa > Chordata > Aves > Galliformes > Phasianidae > Pavo > Pavo muticus. Next base: position 925,671 of record JACDJE010000035.1, on the reverse strand, counting down.
GCCCATCCAGCAATACTAGCTAATTCCAGCTCCACAGTCTTTTATTAAGTGTTTTGTTTAGTCTGACCTCACATCACAGGATCATCTTGTATACCTCTGACTTTTTCATTACCTTTCATTACATCTCATTTCTGTTTTCCCTACGTTATACTGTCATCTTCAGAGACTTGCACTCATAACACTTGGAAAAATAAGTGATTTGCATAGTAGTAATGCTGTTGACCTCTGCAAAAATGCATTGGCACCAGCTTTTAATTGAGAATGACAGAAATCCAGCCCTGAAGGCAGCAAAGTGAACAGTTTAAATTCAAGAAAGTTTCTTCTGGAATCTCAGAAGTTGCAAACAAGAAAAGAGAGAAGTGATAGTGATGAAGGATGTTAGTATTTTCAGTGAGTGTACATGACTCAGTACTTTCCCAGAAGATGTCTAGTTAGTCTTGCAGAAAGATGGAACGGAATGAGGCCATAGATTTTTTTTCACCTTCCCTATCTTTCTCTTGACAGGCAAATCAAGATTGTTCTCATAGTTTTTTATTCTACTGTCGGAGAGTTGCTCTCACTCTCTTTTCAGAAGGGTCACTCTCTTCTTGGCAGCAGACAGCAGCCATGACTCTTCAGCCCTTCTGCTGAAGCCTTTCTTTTTTGTACAATTCAAATGACAAGAGCCAAGAGAATAGCCTTTCTGCTTCTGCATACGGAATGGTGACTCCACTCCAACCAGTCCCTATCTCTGGTAACAGCCTGCATCACTCCTACCTGTTCAGGGATGGATCATTTTCTCTATGGTTACTCCCAATTTTACTGAGGTTAGCTGAGGGGTTTGAGGAAATTTTGTTTTCTACATACACTACTACTGCAGATTCAATTTTTCCTCATTTTCCTCATTCCTTCCAAGCAATGTATGAGCATGCCAAGTTACTGTTGTGCTCGTCATCTGTTTAACACACACACACTCAGATGACAGTAGCGTGTGTTAAACTCTCCTGATGTCATTATCAATTAGGGAGGCTATAATTCAGACATGTGCATGCAGATTCTCCATTTGTCACTAAAATATTTTCCAGTTCTGCATGCTACTTGCGCTATTTAGAGTGAAAACTCTGACCATTCTCAAATGGTTTTCCACCATAAGTTTGGAACAGCAATTTCCTCATCTTAACATGCATAATGCTCTTAATGCCCAATAAAAATATATTTCCAGTCATGCTGAGACACTGCAACATGCCTGTAGAGTTTTCAAGGGTGTGATTGGACCTTACTTGCAGACTTGTCCCTCATGCAACAGGGAATTTCATTATGAAAGAAAAGAAGCTGAAATTTTCACAAAATATGACAATTCCAGGAGCTGATACTTTGAGAAGGATAAACAAACAGAAATCAAAGTTGCAAGAATCCTGGTAACACTCCAGGAGACAGCAACAATGCCAACATGGGGAAATCATTCAAAGACAACAGTATAGGATTTATCTCAGAGTCTACAGAAGCTCATCACAGTCCATAAAAACAAATAAGCAGCTATATTAACACTGAACAGTAAGAGCTGCAACACAAAACTGAATTCTGTAATCAATGAATACTAAAGAATTGCCATATTTTAATCTGCATTTTCTTAAGAGTTTGGTTCAAGAAGTTATATGTAGGAAGGGCACTGATGCAACCATTGCTGGGAAGGAATAGTGACAGAATGGTTCTATCGTATGGCTGAAGAAAAAAAAAGTCTACACATCTGTAAATAATTCTAAACTAAGCTGTGGAAGACTAGCTTTTAATACAGTTCAACTGGCATTGCAAGTTAAAATCTGTCTCCGCTAATCTGCTACTTAAAATGGCTTCCACCAACTGTTACATTTAAGTATTATGTTGTCATTTATGCATTAAGTGGGAATGGTTCAATAGTATGAATATTTAAAAACAAGTACATGGAAAGTATTTTAATTGGTTTTCCATTGCCAACTGCTGAGATATGTTCCCAAGGTTTGGTCAAACCTTGCTTAATTTTTCATTACCTATGAAGCAGCATCCATTGAATTAATGGAAAAAAGATCCTTTGTAAGGGCATCTCAGGGTGTCCGATCATAGCAGAACAGCTTTACACTGTTAGTGGACATCAATTAAAATATTCAGATTTCTACCATGCTGGTTAGCCTATGCTGGACAAGTTATGTGGTGAACTCTTCCTTAGAGATGTTAATTGAAAAAAAAAAATTATCATGAACAAAGCTACTACTGAATGACTCTAAGTACACTGGAATTCTAGCAGGGATTTTCAAAGGTTTGTACTGGAGATATACATGAAAAAAAATGTATTTTCATTACTCAGCAAATCCATAGAGGCCCAAGTTTCATGGAAGCTGAGGTGAAGTTTGTAAAACAGTTAACTGTATGAGGATATAGGTCTAACTGTCTTTTAAAACGTCCATCTGAGTACACAACGGGCAATTGTTAGAGGAAATCAGATCATTTACATGGGACTTAGATTTGAAAAATTACACAAAGCATTCACCATTAGGTTTCTAAATAGCTCTTAATAACTCCAGCTTACTCAGACATTAATTTTTGTTTTTATTTTCTCTAGCCTATAAATCAAATCCTGCGTGTGACAGAAGTACTAGCCTTATCTGTTACTCAGAGATAGTCACGTATAAGATAAATTTGCTAAGCTTGTTCATGAACATTCTCCCAGCCCACCTAACTTTACAATACCCAAGATCTGTATATTTCAGTTGCCATTTATACGATAGCTGAGTTATGATACACATTTTTANAAACACAGTACATTTCTTTAGAAATCAAAGACAACTTTCATAAATGTTAAATGACTGCTAACTATCATTAAAGTACAATAAGGCCTGGAAAGTTAAATAAGTTCAATTATATCATTGAAAATATCTGCACTTGTCTATGTGCCTTTGACATCCTTAGCCTTAGATTTCTGTGTTTTACTTGCACTTTAATGGCAAGCTTTCATGGGAAGAAAGCTTCTAACGGTGGTCACTGAATGGCAGGGGAAACAAGAAGAGTTCACAACATTCCCAGCTTTCTTGCCACATCAGGTCTCCCTGGCAAGCTTTACAGAAGGTATACTTCTTTTTTTTTCTAACTGCTTTGCATATTAACTCCAAAACAGATACAGTTAAGTGCCTTGTAATTCAATCATGTGTCTATGTCTGTATCTCTTCAATATAATGTTGGTGTCAAGCTAAGCATTTCAAAAAACATTATGCTGACTGCTCATTTCCTTAAGATGATGAAGACTGTCCTTTACATTCTGAGTCTAGAAAGTTCCATATATCAGCTAGCAAATATCTTCCACCCATCATGTTTCCCAAAATAAAATGAGTGGCAGTTTCACTGCTTATTACTGGAAAATACTTCATCTTCCCTAAGTCTGGGGATTCCTCCTTTGACAAAAATAATGGAGTATGAAGTTGAATGAAACTTCTAAAATTCCTCATATTGGCTTTTACAATAATTATCTCATTTTTAAAATACACTAAGACAATAAACATTTCAGTATTTGCACCAGAGGAAACTTACTCCTCCACTGGAAAATAATCAGCTTAATTTTTAGCCCTATGTGGACTTTTTAGGTGATTATTCTTGGGGTATATAAAAAAATATCTTAAAGTGTGTCCTTCTTAAGATGTCTCACCCAGTCCTACTGTGAATTCCCAAAAACATTTCCTAGTCCTTCTCATGCTTTCAAAGAGAAGAAGCAGAGTCGTAAGAGGAGCAAATGGGTAGGACTTCAGGAACTTTAGTTTTCTCATGCTGCTTTGAAAAGATTCATCTGCTTTAAAGTTATAATGTATTTAAATTACAAAAAAGGGAGCCATTATTCACACTTAGCTTAATCGGAGGTTTACCTTCACTTGAACCTCCCAGACAGAACAAACCCATGAGCCCGTGGGTACTTCTGAGTAGCCAATTGACACTCTCGACAGGGTTTCAGAGCACTTACTGTCTCCCAGATAAAAAATCTGTCAGCTTAGTTTTAAGTAGATTTAAGGTCAGGCTTCTGAAATATCTACTAATTTTCAGAATATGCTAATGTTGATCCCGGTACTGAAGACCATTTTGCCCATTCCTTCATAAGCATTTTCTCTCTGTAAAAATACAAGGCATATACAAGGGCTGCTCCAAAAGTAATGCCTCCTATTTTATTGTGTCAACCCATTACATCAGAGGCAGATGTTGGTGGTATGGCAGTAGAGGATGGAGCTTCCTGTCAATATTCCATTACATTCTGTTGCCGTGTGACAGATGGTAGCAGAGGGGCAGCCTGATAAATTGATGTCTGATATGGAAGTGCACGTGAAGCAAAGGTGTAATTGAATTTTTCCATGCAGAAAAGAGGGCACCCACTGACATTCATCGACAAACCATGTTCTGGACAGCCATGCACAGGTGTCACACCACAAAATGACGAGCATCTCAACCAGCTCATCCACATGAATCACTGGATTACAACCAGGGAACTGTGTACAAAGATGAATATTGGCTTCAGTGCATTGGAAACAACGGTAACAACACTGGAATACCCCAAAATTTGCACCAGCTGGTTCCCACAAATCCTCACACAGGAACAGAAAGAACATCATATGCAAGTTTGTCAGGACCTATTGACAATATGAGTCTGAAGGTGACAGTTTCCTGGATTGCATCCTTACTGATGACAAGATGTGGTGTCACCACAATGAGCTGGTGTCAAAACAGCATTCCATGGAATAGTGACTTGAAATCCCCGTTTAAGAAAAAGTTCAAGATGCAGTCCTCCCTGGGTAAAGTGATATGTACTGTCATTTGGGATAGGAAAGGGGTGATCCTTTGGATTTCTTGGAACTCGAACAAACCATCAATTCTGACCACTACATCTCGACACTGACTAAGCTGAAAGCTCAAACTTCCAAAAGTCAGGTCAGAGAAGATGACAGCCTTCCTCTTGCAACATGATAGCATCAAGCTCCATACCGCTTTGAAGACCATGGAGCACGCTGCCAATCTTGGCAGGACTGTCCTACCACAGCCAAGATACAGTGCAGATGTGGTGCCTTCTGACTTCCGTCTGTATTAGCCAATGAAGAAAGGGCTGTGTAGGCAACACTTTCCTAGCTAACAGCTGAGAAACAGCAGGCCACCTCCAACGATGCAAATTTTATATATATTTTTTTAATGAGTGCAGCATGCAGGCCCCTCCTTACTGCTGGCAAAAATGCAGAGCTAATGGTGGTGACTGTGTTGAAAAGCCGTGTTTTGTAGCTGATAATAATTTGCTCTATCAGTATTATTGTGCTTTTTGTAACTGTTGTAGTCTCCCGGAAATAAATAGGAGGTATTACTTTTGGAATGACCTATGCATCTCTATACCCAACTCTCTTCAGTGTTTTCTTTCTGTCTCTGTCTACCATTTTCTGACGAGATTATCCTCTTAACACTTCAAGAGCACTCCATAATTGTAAGAAATGCTTTTTGTGGGAATACACTGGCTAAAGGCTAAACACTGGCTAAATACTAAAATTTTTAGTATTGTAGAAATCTACTAATAAATCCACAACTATAACTATGGGGAGAACAATCAAGCATATTTTCAATCAAACTCACTAGTTTAAAAGAGCAACGGGACAAACTGGAAAACTGATTATGCCTACTTAACAAAACAGCAACAGGAGAATCAGTCAGTTTGTCTTTCTATTCCACATGCACGCTCCTATATGTGATAACATTAAGCAGCATGTCATGTGTTATTATGTTTTATTGTCTTAAGCAGGCAATTTCCCAACTAAGTTAGGCCTTGGGAAGCTCTTCAAATGCAACCTTAATCAGGAAACCTGCAACTCTATATACTCTGTGCTTGATGAAATATACTGTTCTCCATCTGACCTTGAGGAAATGCAGCATCAGTTGGAAGCATGCCGCACTCCAGGTCTGTGACTCAGAATTTAATTACATTAGAGAAGGGTATGATCAAAAAAGCTGATGCTGTTTTTTATCCAACCGCTGAGGTTGTTGCCAGTTTAGTTATCGACCTCCATTCAGCTGAATGGTCACCTGGGAAGCCTGTGGTGGCAGTGTTAATACAAAGGTTGTTGTGCTGCTTTTCCTGCGGTGGCTGCTTTCCTGGAAAAAGACGAGATGGGAAGGGGTGGTACAGGGGCTGTCCTGGAATGCAATTCAGCTAAGTAGGAGGTAACTTGTAAATTGTCTTAGGCATTCTAAAACATTGTAGAGACAAAATTTGATTTATACCGAAAAACCAGAATTGACTGCACTTTTCACATACTGTTAAGCCAAACTGCAGGAAAGTAATTGTAGAAGAAATCGAGATATTGTTGCCAACATTTATAATTAGTAAAGGATGTAACATTCAAAAAAGATCTGCATTCACTGGCTTGAATTTTAATGTTTGAATCTTGTGAATTTTCTAGTAATAGAAGTGAAAGCAAGAAAAAAAATGGGTTTTCAAAATAGAAGACAGTGCTGTGCAGAACACTCAATATCCCTCCTCCAGAAAGGAAAGCAAGTCCATTCACATTTAACTCTCAAAATAACTTCCAAAATGCACCAGTGTCTATTCAGATACACCTGAAGCAGTTCACAGGAACAGTATTTCCCCTGTTTAAACTAAAACAAAGATTTCCATTACGTCAGCTATTCCCAAGAGCGTGGAACAGATTATTGTACTGTTGTTCTATAAAAACATTGAAAACTTGGCCATCTCTTACAAATTAAGATCTTTTTCCTAACACGGGAAAGAATTACTACCAAAGTTCCATGACAGATGTGTTGCACAGAATGTTGCAAAGCTGAACTAAATGCTGTACTGCCATACTCATACCAAAGTCCATCTGGTCCAGACTTCAAGAGCAACCAACACAATTCTTCAAGGAGATCATTTTTATTAAGAGCTACAAGTTAATTTTCACCATCCTGATAACTGATGCTCTCTTAGCACACACCAAGTTTCATCTCAACAGTATTAAGTACTACATATATACAACTAAGCAACCCAGGCTTTGAAATAGTCTCTCTCAATTTATACACTTACGTACTTCCAAATGCCAAGGCCCCAAAACTCAGATCTTCTAACAATACAATGAATCCCACTCATAAATTCAAGAACGACAAAACCCAAAAATCATGTGGTGATATCTGATTGAGAGTCCATAGGATTTCACCCATCGATCCAATTAAATTTGGATCTTTCAAAATCAACAAAACAAATTGAATCTTAGTTCAGAAAATTAATAACTGACAGAATGCAATAAGCCAACTAGCAAATTGCTGCAGTTGTTAGTTTCATGCACTGAAAGAAGTGTCACCTTGCTTACCAATTAAACATCTTACTCGTAATTCACAAATCCTTTATTCCATCGATACCAGGAGTATTTACTTTTGCTGATGACCAGAGTATACCCTTGTGTTTTTCTAGAATTAAACACTTCAGTTCCTACCAAATTCATAAGCCTGATTGAGACACAAAAGAGAGGCATTCCTTCATGTGAACTGCCAGGGGGACTTGCTTTGAAAAGGTTCATAAATCATTTGTTAGAAAAAAAATATCCCACAGACAACAAAGTGACGACCGCCATTCTTTTAAAATAACAGGTGAAACAGGGAAAGGAGGGGAGAGTGGTGCTTCTACTTCCCCTTTATTTGTCTGAATACAAACCTGAGCAGCAGACATAGGCACCCTTTGACTAAGTGATTTCAAAACTACATTTCCTCCTTCAACAAACTATACACACCAAGATTAAACTTAAGTCTTACCTGGAAGATTTAAGTAAAAGGACAAATCCTACTTCATCCTCAAGACATCCTAGTGACTGGATCACACAGCTCTCCACTTGGCAGCCTGGATGGTGTGAAGCACTTACTACAGAGAATCCACCTGAGCACTGAAAGAAATAAGCATCAAGCACAGAACAAAAGATTCTACTAGACAGACGGGCACTAAGAAGCTAGGCTGTATCATATTTTGTATTTTAGAGGTGTTTTACAGCATCTTTTATCCTGATCATCCCCTGGTCATTTCATTTCCCTGCAGTGCACAGCATCACAGTGGCAGCATTTTCCACTGATTTTGCAGCATGATCTTGAAAACATTCAGAGCCACTTTTTCTACGTCTGAAGCGTCTCATACCGAAAGTATATTGAAATGGTTCTGGCCAAAAGTGAAAAACAAACTGATTTAACTCAGTTTACATGGTAACCTGAGTTGCTTTGGAAACATGTCCATCTTATTCACTTATCCTTTTCAATGTGCCCAAATCATGTTACTATAAGACTTTATACATTTCCAAATTGAGTTTGAAAAAGAAAGGAGAAAGAAGGAAAGGAGAAGAGGAAGGAGGTAAGGAGAAGAAGAAGGAAAGGAGAAGAGGAAGAAGGAAAGGAGAAGAGGAAGGAGAAGCCAGAACATGCACTTTCTTTCAAGACTTGAAGAAGATTCAGCTCAGTAGCAATTCCCCAGCTGTAATTGCCTTACAAAAGAGTTTAAATCCATTTGGAAAGTTCCATATTAACTCAGTAGCCTTGAGAGTCTTGTTTCCAGAAATAGCTCCCATTTGAACTGTAGCTGTTCATGTATATCCTTAAATCAAGTCTGTTTTTCATCTGGGGAGTCTGTGTACCGAGACAGGCATTTCAGGGACGCAGGATGAACAGGATGGAGCAGACACCAGTGCACACACAGAAAGGTAAGCCAGCTGGTGCAACAGCTCAGCTAGCAGGCCAGGGGAGTTGCCTGCAGGCACTCCAATAGTGCTACACACAAACCCTGTACATATTACAGCTTTAAACCTCTTCACAAAAACCTAAATGGATGAACCTGTCCAACACTATAATTATTTTTTTCCGTTAAGCTATAACACATGGAACATTTTTAACTGTCCTCTGATTTGAAAGTGCAAGTAATTAAATCCTAGTACAGGTCTAGTATTTCAGCAAGCTCCCTCTGATCATAATTATCACATTTAGAAAGAGTCATAGGGTCCAGGCTGTTAGAAAATCAGAGAATTTTTTTTCTCTGACTGACTTCACAAGAAGATTGTTTGCAAATAAGCTTGGAAGCTACAGTCAGTAAACAAGTTCGTGTCATATTATGAAGTCAATAGGACAAGCAGTAGCTCATGTGCTGAGTGGTGCTGTGAGTCAACAGCAGAAAGGTTCACATCACGTACAAGCTGGCCTTTATCATCACACTCCTAGCTTCACTCATGTCTGTGTTCTTTGATCTTATTAGATCAGCATAAACTTAAGAATTCCTATTCAATTGTCTAGCTATTATATAGAATCCATCAATGTTTTCAACATGAAAATTGCATGGTTTATAGTAACATTTACTGTAGCACCACAATCTTACTTCTAGAGATGCAAGTTTAAATGTAGAATGAAATACATCAGGAATAAAGGGAGTAGGGCTCAGAGTCAACCCAACACAGAGGTGAGTTAATTCCAAAACCACATTATAAAGTCATCTGTTGCAAGCCTTCAATTATTCTCATAAAAGCCTCCATGTTAGGCTATCTAGGTTCCTGCACAATAGAATTCAGTTAAATCACTCTTCCATCCTGCCTGCCTACAGCCCATCCAAATCTTAACAGAACTTGCACTCATTACAAATACTACAATCAATGCCCAAAACAAATTAAAGGGAAAAGAGCCTCTTGCCATCATTTGTACATTCTTTATCTTTCAAAGGCTTCTAACAATTAATTTGTTAGAATTTTTATTGTTATTAAGTGTACACTTTATTTGGTAGGACACTATGGCTAGAAGATGTTATAATGCAAACAAACAATGGCAATCTGTTATGCTATAAATCTGCTTCCAAATCTGAATCATGCGCTGAGGGTTTAGGATCTCTCTAAAGTAACATATTTGTTTACTTTTAAAGGGAAAAGGTCCTTTTGTATATACCAAATAGATTAAAATCTAACCAGAATAAAAATTCAACTCTTTCCCAAGCATTGTTAGGAATACAGCAATCTGCAGTTTCATGACCAAGGGACAATTGATTAACTAGTTATTGATGAATGAAAATATTGAAATGCTAGCAGTCATCACTGTGTCCTTCACAGTCACATTAAAGACACAAATGTTTAATAAGATACAGGAAAGCCAATATGGATCCTCTTCCATAGGTCTCATGTGCCTGTGTTATCCATAACCAATCTGTTTCTCCTTTTTTCTTTCAATTACCTTCTTTGAATGTTTCGGATCAGCCTTTACCTGGACCTGTCCACAGTTACTAACTATTTCAAATGGGCTGTGTGTCACTAAGCGGTCCCCTTAGAATACTTCCCAGGGCAATCATACATCTTGCTAATTTCCATACTTGCACATTTGTGTATACATGCATGACTGTTTGCCTGTAAGTATATACACACCTAAATAAATATGACAGCACAAAAAATCTAATTGGAATATGTTTAGATATACATTATGGGCCCATATTTAAAAAAGAAAAGAGAACTGTAAAAAGTGACCATGCTGAACGGACACCGTTATAACGGGGGGCTATATCAAGCAATCAAAACTTTGGGAAAAAAGGGAGTGTAAAAAATTCCTTTATCTTGGGATGCAACAATGAGAATTAATGCTAATCAGGTGGCATAATCACACCTGCTTTAAACACTCGCTTCCATTGTAGGGAAAATTATAAACTTCACGGAGCAAGGCAGACCGCTCAGAATAAAGCATGAAATTGAGCAGCGCAGCTTCTCACAGAACCTATAAGCAGGTTTGCATTGTATAAGTAATTATGATTTGAATGGATACTGCATAGATGTTATCATCTTCAATTATAGCTGCTATTTCCATAATGCCATTTCCATGTGAATGAAAAGCAAAGTCTGTCAGAAAAGTGTTGACCCTCCTAGGCAATAATACACTACTGATTGTGATAATAGTGGAAACTCCTGTTCTCTGTAAAAAAGCAGCTCGTATATCAAGGACAATTTGATAACAACAACAAAAAAAAAAAAAAAAGAGAGAGAGAGAGAAAAAAAAAAAAAAACAAAAGACAGCCCTACTGTAGTTTGTGATGGTTGTGGGTTATGTAAAGAAAATGCTAGTTACTTGCTGCAGTTGAGGCACAAAGATGACTGTCCACAGGGCATTATAACCAATCTAGATACTTCGCTTGGTACTTCAGCCTCCTATCTGAGGCCTGTCATGTCTAAGTGCTGTTTATACAGTCTAAAATAAAGTCAAAAAAGAAATACTGCATTGATGTCCATAACAACACAAATTACCAATAGCATCCTTTAAAGAGTAAGTTAAAACCTTTGCAAATAAAAATCATCAAGCATTTTGCATTTTGCTTTCTGTTTCAACAGAAAGAAAAAAAAGACCACTCTTTGCTTTAAGTACATTCTCAGTGCATATTAAAATGGGTTCTTTTTCAAAGATACTACCATATTGCAACTTCTACTGTTACAGGTGATTTACCAGTTCAAATGCCCTACAATCGTTGCTCAGATGGTGCAATCTCTCTTCAAACCTAGCAGTGAATTAATAACAAGAGCCTGATACATACATTTTCTTATGAAAATAATAGATTTAGTACTTCTTCTATTAAACCTTCTTGCAAAATTCCAATAATAACAAGCAAATTCCTAATAATATTTAACTATCATACAATTACTATGTAGCAATTCCATCAGTAATTAAAACTAAATGGCACTTACCAAATCATGTATTACCTTTTACCTTCTCTAATATTTGGCCTTTCAAATCAACGGACAAAATAATGTTGGTGAACGTGAAAAATACTTAAAAGGGAGGGAAAAGGTGTTTTCCATCTTTTTATCCTTAAAAAAAATCCAGCCAAAGCTCTTCAATTCCCTTAAGCACAATGCATCAGTAGGGTGAGACCCAGAATAACCTGCAGATGCAAGAAAATTGATTTAGTGGAAATGGAAGTTCCTGATACTCTTCTTTTTCTGCATCTGCTCTTATAACTAAATAGCTAACCAACACTCACGTCCACCCTTTTCCATGGTGTGGTGTTCCCAGACTCTGGGAAGCACTGCTTACGTAGGGTCACCCCGGCCTCCCCATCAGTTCAAGCAGGGATTCAACATCCGCAGTGGATCTCATACCTCACATACAGGAAGCCTCTTAAACAGCCATGATAATCCACATAGCTGACTCATTTTTATTTTTTTTAATATATTGCTCTTTTGATTCAGATTCTTGTGAAGTGAGGCATTCTATGTCAGTGGAATGGAGAAAATGCCACTATCTAAAGAATAGTTAAATGGTTCTGCTTGCAGCCTTTCTATTTTCTTTTGACTAAGGTGCTGTGGAAAATGTAAGGATCTAAATCATTTTTTGTCTAGCTGAGTTCCCCTTCATTCAAAGGCAGTTCCACTCCACTTTGTACTAGGGCCAAAACATTGGGCATGACGCACTTTGTCTGTCCATCTTAAAGAAAGCTGGGTTTTGTCCAAAACATTCTAGTAAGAAAAAAGGTTTGGGATATCAAAACAACTGTTTTGATCAGTTCAATCGTGCAGTAATGTACTACCACTGAGTGGAACACTGGAATTATGGCATGTTAATAAAGTAAAGCAATGCTAATTATCACCATATGTGAGAGTACAGCCTGGCATTAACTATTTGAGGGTTAAAACACCTTTAAAAATACTATTTTGGCAGCTATTATAGTTGTATTTGAATTCACTCTGCTCCTACATAATACATGCGAAGAATAAAAATGTGCATCTTAAAGAAGAGCTTTCACTATGCATTGTACTAAAAAAGTATATTACAGAAAGGAAAAAAAAAGAAAAACTGGAACTTCAAAATCCATCTTGGTTGAGAGTGGAACTGAATCAATGGTATTTTGATCAAAGAACAGTCCTACTAGGTAGAACACAACGTCTTGGCAGCACTATCTTTTGTGACAACAGGAGTTCCTTTAGCCAGCTAACACCAGAGACTGATACTGAGCCACTTGGGGCAGAGGACTTTTGAAGATGGCTCAGGAGAGTATCAGATCAGGCTCGGAATGCTATGTACTCTGCAGATCTTAGGTTAGCACGAATCTGCAGACTTCCAAGGACAAGCAAACAGAAACAAGGCTGAACATCAAACTGTCATTTAAAACTTCCACCTTTAAAGGAAACTGCAAAAGTTTAAAACTTTTGAATTTGACTTTAATAAAATCAAAATAACCTTAGTGTAGTTTTTTTTCTTCTGGTAAACAAAGGAGAACTAATAAGGAGAGTTCTCTTCACTCCTTCCCTTTCTTCATTCTTTCCTCCTTTTATATGATGTCCTAAAATTTGATATGTTACAAGAAGGAGATGATGATGAAGAAATTGTAAAAAAAAAAACAAAAAAACACTCTGTACGTAGAACATGAAGGGGAACAAGAGGAAAATGATATAAGAGCTTGTATCATTTCTTTAGTTACTTCCAAGCAAATGGGCAGGAGGACACAAAACAAATAGCCTTGCTATCTACACATTAAACCTGACAAAAGTCTTGCCTCAGTCATGCAAGTTACTGTTCCATTCAAAATATTTTTAAAGCCTGACTGCAAGAAGAAGCAATTCCACTTCTGCCAGAAGTGGTCTCCTCCCCACTTCGTATCTACTGTTATTACTGTGCTCCTGGAGGTTATAAATTATGAATTGTGTTTAGAAATTTGCAAACACATATTTTCTCTGCAAAGAGGGAGCAAGTTCGTATTATTTGTCCTTTGATGTATACCCATACAGTAAAATGAAATCACTGCTTTTAAAAAACCCTATGCACACCAACCACTTGACCCAGATGTATTTAAACAAGGCAGTATTATTTTGGTTTGTGAAAAATCTCTCTCCCACCTCACACCTCTTCTGTTTTCCTGGGGTCTTTTTATAGCTCAAAATAGCCAAGCTTATCTCACTGCCAACATTCTCAGCTCATCTCAGTGTTTTGGGAGATAAGATTAGAGGCCTTGATCCTCCTGCTGTTAGAACAAGACCTCAATCTCTCACTGTCTCTATTTAATCAGGTTCCTATTTTAGCTGCCACAAAGCTGTCAACAAAAGAAAATAAGCTATATTCCATCAAGGGGTTAAATTGGATTTCACAGTGTGCAAATGCTCGTCTGAACAAAATTCCACCTGCACCCTCCATCAGGCAAATTACTTCTGACTTTTAATTTATTTCTCTCGGAAATGGAAAGGTATGGCACAACCAAAGTCAATAGGGAATAAAGAACGAGGTGTAATCAGCCTGCTCACCAATTCAGAGCCCTCTTCTCTGTCAGCTTTAATAGATTCTCAGACCACACAATTTATAGAATGTAAGATGTATCTTTTCTGGTCTGTGTTTTATTTTGGACTTGTCTAGTTAATGGTCCTAACAAGTGACAACTGATGTTTGTTTGATGTAACAGCGCCTGTGAGACATATATGTTACTCAGGCGGATTGTGGACAGTCTGTTTGCCTACTGCAGGCTGTAACAGAACTGGACTTCACTTGTGCTGATCTGTAGTACAGGGATTCTGCTACAATGTTGTTCAGGAAGCAAACTGATCGGTTCTTTATGCAGGCCTACTCTGCCAGCCCAAAAAAAGCCCAATAATTAATCACGGGAAATTTAAGGACTATTTTTATTTCTTTGTTCAAAATCTGCTACCAAATAATACCAAATAATACCAAATTATGCTACCAAAAAAAAAAAAAAAAAAAAAGTTTCCTTTTCTTGGATACCAACTGTATTATAGATGTCAAATCATTCCTTCTCATCCTTTCAAATAATTTCTCCTCATTTTCCCTCCCCTCAACATTTCAATTTCCTTAATTTTACCAGGCCAACTTTAAACCAGGAGCTCTCCCCGTTCCTCTGGCCTTCTCACAGGGGAAGCAGCAGGCCCCATAAACAAAAGATATCTGCAAAGTAACAAAAGGATGCTTAGTCTAACTATACTCTACTGCATAAACTTCCTTGTCACTGCTTGTCTTGTAGCTCTATTTACCTTATTTTGTTTGCCAACTCTATAGCAGAATTTGATCGGCAAAGGATGAGGAACCATTAAAAGTTCATCACAAATATAAAGCAAAAATAATAAAATTCACATCTGAAGAAAATGCTTCAACCTCATTAACTTTTTGGAGAGCATTAGAGATTCTGCACCATATGTGAACCCTGCAAAAGGGATAAAGGTCATTTTTTTCTCTAAACAAAAGAGGAGGAAAATCCTTCACATCTCCAACTTCTTTTTTAATCCCAAATTACAAAATACGTACTTGCCTCCAGTGTATTTACTGCTGTCTAGTAGGACATCTGCTACCTTGCTGCTAACATCTGTCTACCTATGATCACGTAGTGTTAGGCATAATTTTGTCCTTAATAGCTTTTCTCGATGTGTTTTTTTTCTCTTTATCTCCTCCAATAGCCTGTATTTTGTTTATTTTGTTATTCAAATAATAAAATAGCTTTTTTTTTGTCTAATTAAGATGCATAAATTCTCATAATTGCAAAAGGAGTAGATTTGGATTCCAGATAAATATTCTTTTGTTTTGCTTCTGGATCCTTCTTTAATTGAGTGACAAGAATTAATCACAATGATATTAAAGGTCCACAAAACGGGGGAAAGGAAAAGCAATAGTCTGAAGGAAACGAACCTGTCATGGGATTAAGAAATAGATTACACCCTGCTATCAAACAGCCATAGAAGTTATTCATTTTATCCTCTTACAATGGCACAGGTTTACATTTTTCAACAGAATGATTATCTGAAAATCAAATGCATGTGCCTGAAGTAAATAAGGACAAACTCCATGCAGTTAGGACAACAAGCAGGAACCAAACAGGCAAAGATGTAAGCACACAATATAAAGGTAGATTAAATATAGCTTCCAAGCATTCTGATAAACTCTTCTTCAAATCCCTGTTTAAACTATTTAGAAACCTAAAACCACAGTCCGAATTGCCTGGTACAACTCTTGGAACAGAGATTCAATCCATCTGCCAAAAAGTGCATCACAGAGCAATGGCATAAATACTGGAGCTCACTAGTGTTCATTCACCAGTCAAAAGACTTGGGGCATTTTATTGTGAAAGTTTACTTGTGATACAGTACAAGCATGTTTGAGCAGCAACAGTTTGGGAGATGTTTTTTTTTTAAGGCATGGGAATATAATACTAGGGGACAGTTATAAGCAACACAGCCAAATGCAAGCGTTGGAGCTGAACAATGAACCAGGCTAATCACGCTGGATCCCAGACCTTTCTGCAGTATGCTACAAAGCTCAAGTGGTCTTATAGTTTCAGAAAAGAAGCTGTCTGACAGACACTGCATAAATATGGGTTATTATTATCATTACCACAACATATTATTAGAAGCTCCATACGCAGTCATGTATTTTGGAGACGCACCGATTTCAGACACGGAATGTATTCAGCAGATATAAATTAACAGATTGTCTTTTGCTTTATAAATTCAAAATATTTTTGAAAACAAAAAATTTATTCCATCTCAAAGCCTCTTAAAATAGAAGTCTTTGCATTAAACATACATACATATTCATCAGGACCCCGAAGGCTTCATCAGAATCCAAAATATTGACAACTATTACAGCATTAAGGTACTGCCTATTCACTACAAACCAGGATTGGAGCAATGTTATTAAACTTGTGGGCTTCCCACCCACACTTTCAAAAGCTCTAGTGCTCCACAGCAAAAGGAGAGAAACACAATTTGCCTGCATACAAGGATGACCCAGAAAGCTAAATCTTTTCCCCAGGACAAATAGATAAACTTGTGCTGAAGTTCTTATAGTGGCAGTGCATTCAACTGTTACCTAATAGAGACTGATGTTGGATCACTGAGTTTTCCCTGGAATTTAACATCTCTGCATGCAGTTCTTTCAATAAATAACCCAGCCCAGGTGGTAGAATAAAGAAGTCTGATGCAAAAATCAAACACACAAACAAACAATCCAACCAGCCCTTTGATCTCAGTAATGACTAGCAAGTCAATCAAACTTCTCTAATGCTTTGTCTCATACATCAAGGCCTGAAATTTGGAGTTTGAAGCCAAATACCGGTCACTGTGTAGAGCCAGCTGCAAATGCATACCACTTATGACAATGCATCTGTTTATAGGACACTAGAATAAAATGTCTGTGGTGCTTTGCTAATTACATGCACAGCAGTCATAAAGCATAAGCCTCAACCATCGTTAAACAAAAAAGGACTATTGTATAAATGGATCTGCATACTATTAGCACTTCAGTCCCCAGCCTCAAAGGGCCAGAAGCACGTAGGAACAATATACCTCATTTTCCAAAAGTGCTGGTGGATGCCAGGGCAAAATAAAAACAATTCTACCTATCTTTTAGCTCCAGCTGAAAATGACTCTGAGATCAGACCCTTATCTCACCCCTACCTCAAGGTAGCTCTCAACTTAAATGGAGTTCCCCAGTTTACACCACAGGACAATCTGGCCCCAGGTATATAAAGGATTTTTAAAACAAACAAATAACAGGCAAACTGCAATCCTACAGCTGTGAATAAGGGTCTAAATATCTATCACTGTATGTTGCATTTAATCAAATAGAATTTGTAGAGCATGATACCTATATTTCCAAATATTCATTTCATTATGCCTTCCAGTATACTTGCTTCTCTGTATTTGTAATTGGTCCCAATTCTATGATCTGTCTTCTTCTGAGCACCAGTGACTCCGGTCTCTTTCCAAACAGTACAAAGCTTTCCTTTCTCTGGTCTGACAGAACATATCCCTCTAAAATTTAAGTTCTTGGACTGTCACATAAAATATTAAGATTAATTCAGTACATCCTTCCCTCCCATCCCTTTCAAAGCTTTTTCTGGTTGTTTAGCACAGAAACTTTTAGCAGTTTGACACCTTCCATGTTTAATCTCTGTGCTACCATTCATTCTGTGGACTGGTGTAATTTGTTCACAATTCTAAAGGGCAGCACAAAGAAAAGTAATTTTCCCTAGTAATAAGATATACACACACAGAGAAGCCAGGAGGGGAAGGTACAAATAAAGTCAGATTATCTTGCAAAGTCTCTGGCTGCTCCTTAATGCTAATTTAAGTTTCTATCAGTAAGCAGCTCCTACAGCATGACACCTCAATACTGGTTCACCGAAAACATAGGAAGTGGTAAACTGAACCATCCAAATGAAATGCTCTGTAACAGAGGCAACAATGACAAGAACTCAAGTTCTTTCTCTTTGCCACACTTCTATCCTTGCTGTTATCTGACACACACAGAACAAACCCAGCAACAGCACACAACGTGCGAGGCCCAGCTACCTACGCTTGCTGCTCTTCTGGCCCAGAGCTGTAAAAACAAACAAACAAAACCAAAAAACCACTAATTAAGAAAATTTTGGTTCCACAGAAAACAGGGATTTAACTTTTTGGTGAGTTTTCTGTACTTTCTTTTTTGCTAATTTTCAGAAGTGTCCACCCTATCTGATCCCTTCTGTGACTGGCCAATGAGGTCTGGGTCTTCCCCTTGAGGTGCTGCTATCACAAATAGCTGACAAAGACCTGGCAACAGAGAAGGGTGGGAAAACCACTCAAAGCATGTCAGACACTTCTGGAACGGAAATTTCCTCCACTCCATTCCAAGTGACAGCACTTACTTAATTTTACCTTCAGTTGCACTGAGTACTCCAGAGACAGAAATTCCAGGAATTCTCATCCTTTATCTCATCCTTTATTCTGCTCAAACAGCACTGATCCTCAACTGTGCTTCCATGGAAAACTTGACAACCCAGTTCTGGCTGACTTTTCAGGTAAGTGGGATAGACGGCAGCTAGAACACTATTCAGTTCTTATAAGCTTATAGGCATCTTATGCTACTCCACTTCTTTGTTTCTTTAATTATAGAAAAGGAGGTAATACTAATATTGTGAGATAAAAGGAAATAATCCCAGATACAGCACAGATCTTTGTTTAGGACCAGACATTCCACAGCACTAAGGACCCAAAGAAATCAAAGCCAGAGTTAGCAGATTTTGAGGACTGTAAAGCCCCCAACAGTGCTTACTGCAACATGGCCAGTGTTTCAAAAGCTCTCAGCGCACAAGGTTCTTCTGAACTCTTTTGAGAATCTAGATCTAAGTATTGCATTAGGAGCTGCTGTGTGCTTAGCATACTTAAGTATTAGATCTCTATTGTGAGCTCTTCTGAGCCCTTTTCAAAATCTGATCTGCACTTTAAACATCCAGCTTCACACATTGTTTCAGTCCTTGGAGGATTCAAGAGGTTTATAATGAATTTTTAAAATTGTGAAACTTGAATGAAAAGTGCCTTTTAACAGCTATATAAAGTAGGTTATCTCAGGCAGCACATTTGTTATTGTTGCTACAGGAGGTATATGCCAACTATAAATACCATTTATTAGCAATGAATGATAAAGCCTCAGTGTAACTGAAGGCTTAATAGCAGAATGAATTAACTCCTTCTCAGACTTTAATTCTAATATTAGCCATTAAGAGAAAGAAAAGACAGGTTCCTAATGCATTTCACCAGTAAAGAGTCAAATGTAAACAAGCAGATAAAATAGCCAGAGGCTACCAGTCATTAGGACCGAGCAGTGCTTAGCTGCCCTATCCCCATGCAGATGTTATTCTTTTCTGTAAATGAAAAGACTCGATGTTTAAGAATTTTCTTTCACTAGCTGATTTACCTCCTAACAGCTAAGCAAAAACCACGCCTTTCTCTTTGAAAGTTTGCAAGACAGAGTGTAAGAAAGAAATGCAACTGAAATATCACACCACGGAAGAGGAAAAACAAAGAAGGATATACTAAATTTTAGTAAGAATATAAAGATTTTAGGGTGCACAATGATAAGAAAAAGATGAAAAATATTTGCTCTTCCTCCTTGCTCAAAGCTCTGAAAATCACAACTCCCACTCCTGGAAGCCGGGAGAATGTGCAGAGAAGGCTAATGGGATACAAGAATGAAGCAGAATGAGTCTCAGTCCTTTGCTGATCTAGCTCCAAGATTCGAAGAGCCAGGCTAATGTGGTTTTGGTTTGGTTTTTTTTTGGAAGACAGGAACTGGTAAAACATATTACGAGTTCAGCATCTGGAAGCAAAGCATGGGCGGATCCTTATATAGTGCCTAACATAAAAGATCTGACTTCACAGTTAAAGTCCCTTCAGAAGCCAAATCCAAACAGCACAAATGAAGCCAGTCTCCCTCACATACCAGTGAGTGATGTGGGATATCTTTATTTTATGGACGGGGAGATCCATAATAATGAGAATCACAACTTAAACTCACAAAAGAGGTGAACCTACCATTAAGATGGTATCGTCATATAAATTACATTAAGTAGCGTTTTGCATGTCACTACAGCATTTAATTCTGAGCTAGTTAAAAATACTCAGATCTTCCAAGAACATTCTGAGCTTACTAAATACCCCAAATCATCTTACATAATAACATAATGAAAAGTAAATGTAGTCAATGTTTCCAAGAGTTATCTACAAACCTCTGAAAGCCACAGCCTGTTTCTCTAACACCTTCACCTGCATGGTCTCCTCCCTTTCAAAAGAGGATCTTCTTTCTGAATCCCTTTGGAAGTACTATTGTAGCTAAGGTTCCATACTATGAAATAAACTTTGTCTGATGGTAGAAGAAACAAATAACAGAAGGTATTCTGAAACAAACAATGCTTGAGTACTTTGCAATATAAAGACTTCTCTCTAGAGCTACGCTATCCACATTCTACTAGAGACAAATCAGAAATAGACTCCATGAGAAACAAAGATGGAGATAACTGGTTACCAACAAAACCCACACCTATCAGATCACCTGCTCCTCTCCCTCATAAGAGGAATTTACACATCAATAGCTGCTCTTAGATTCTGTCCTCATCTAATCACCACGACCACGTGAAAAATAGGTTTAAATCTTTCCCATTTCTCTCCATGAAAGCCTCTCCTGCAAAGGTTAGGAAATGTCATCCTACAAAGCCAAGGGTTCCCTAGCTTCCATGCACTGCTTGCAGCATTTGCAAAGGCAAAGATTAACAGCATTTGTAAATCAGATCCCTTGTGTTTGCTATGGATCTGATTTATGGCTTTGCAATCTTCACAGCCCAAATTGCAGGGAAGGAAAAAATGGGTATTGGAAGAAGTCATAGCAGATGTGTTCACTTCTAAAAAAGAATGCACAACATGTGCTGCAAAATAAAAGCACCATTTGGCAACATAAAATATCTTGGCATCTGTGTGAATTTGTAACTGCAGTAAAATATTGATATGGCTGATAAAACTGAAGTTCCGTTTTCCTCTGCCTCTGCATGTGTGTGCCCTGAGAGGAAGTTTCCTCTTCATACTTTGGGACTGTCTTTGTTTTTTTCTAGATTTTTTTTATTGTTTCCTATCACTTTGCTTGATGTAACAGCAAATAATACAAAAAAGTTCTAATAATACAAAAAAATTCTAATAACTGATCAGATGACATTTTTTTGCCTCAGTCCATTGCAAAAATATTTGCCTGTATTTCCTAAATCTATAATGAATTTTAATGCTTAATCTTAAAAAGAGTATAAAACTAGTGGATGGATTGCTCTTACTTAAGAATCAATGTATATCTCCTTTTGACTTGTGCTGAGAATTTTCATACAGACTGTAAATGATCAGAAATGTCTAAACGTCTAAATGTCCTTTGCACAGAAATGTTCTTTGAGAGCAAACAAGGGGGAGAAAAAAAGGAATGATGTATCTGAATACACAGGTTCAACTCTGTGGTTTAGGTCATTATTTACAAAAACCACCTATGAAGCTCACACCTGTGTACAAGTTTGGCTTCTCATTCCTTTCCTAGGTCTGTGGCCAATCATTCTCACTTCACAAGCAATTCAGGTCAGTACGTTACTGGCAGTTTGTAGATGACTGCAAAGATCCATGCATCTGTGAATTTTGTTCATACTTACAGAGAGACTTTCTGTACTGAGGTAAGTGTGAAGAAAATTCTTTCAGAAACAATGTCTCAGAGCATTTGACCTCCGGTGTACCTGTCTAGAATAAAACAGGCACATAAAATGGGAATGAATGAGCATTACTGTGTTAAATATTTCTTATATTAAAGAAAAATGTCATTTTCCCCCCACAAAGCCTTAATCTCCATTTCAAAACCAGCTTTATCACTTCTGGATCTATGACAAACCAATTTCACCTCCTCCACACAACCAATCAGTGTGCACCATTAAAATACCATTGCACCCGGGTTTTTGAGAAAGCCTAAGAGATTATGAATATTGAGAGTACTTCAAATGTAATTTCCTTTTCATAAAAAACTTTGGTGTCTGCTCTGAGTGCTGATATAATATGTGGAGGCTGCACGCTTGTTCTTTTAATCCATAGCAATTAGTTTCTATCAGGATATACGCCCACTCTCTTGAGAAGTTTTATAAATTGGGGTGTGGGGGAGCATGGAGAAAAGCAAAGAAACTTCAGCTTCTTAAATCAGAATGAAAATAGCCATGAGACTGTCGTGGGTCTGTAATGGACTGTAAAAAATGTCTGCTGCAATCAGGTTTGCTGTCACTACTATCTGTTCTGCGCACACACACACACAAAGTACTTTTCAAGACCTTTTTTGTATGCTTACATTCCTGTTAAGACTATTAAACACCTATGCTTCATTCACCCCATCACTGAAACTACAGGAGTGTGAGGAAGAATGGGAATACATACTTGTATTACAAGTTTAGAGTCAATACCAGAAACTAATCAATAACTAAAGACGAGCTAGTAGCTAAAAGAATTTCACTTGCAATAACATGCTAGTTCCTGTAATACACGCCACCCAGTTCAGCACTTCCTTCCTAGCTTTCAGGTTATTGAAACAACATCACTAGCTTGTTGCTTCTTCCAGTTTTCTGTTTTACTATTCAAAATGACCTTGTGAGTTATTTTCAGATCTTTAGAAGAGACTTTCAACAGCTGCAAAGATAGCTCTTGGAAGCCAACAGCAAACTCAGATATGAGCAATGTTTCTATACTGTAGAACCACTTTCTGCTAAGTTGAAGTTTGCTGTAGCTGAAATGTTAGCTGCAAGTCAGAGCCATAGCAGAAACAGCTTGACTTCAGGGAAAAGACCAGGTTTTAGAACAAAGCTTGTTTCCTGCTCAGAGGACAGTTACTGTCACACACAGTTTTCCTACCAAAAGTTTCCCCTATGAAATATTAAGTGTTTCATTTACAAATGAATCACTTTTCATGTTTGGAATTCATGCTCTTCTTGATATAAGGGTTGGATGCCTTCCTCAAACAGCTGGCTAACAGCAAGCAAGCTACCAACAGCTTTCTATCGTTCTTAATAAAAACTCAGTCAGTAGTAAATCTATCTCACCGTAAGTGTTACATTAGAAACAAACGTCTGCCAATAAATTGGTGAATTGGCTCACTTAACGGATCCTAAAAATGTTTTAGCAGGAAGACTCCATTATTATTGAAACTTTATTTAAATAACATGATTTAATAAAAAAATTCAGCTGTTTGTATGTGAATTTAAAGGCACTCACATAATCTTTAGGAATATACTTTTCATAAATGAGGTCAGAAAGTAGCTGTACGAGTTGAAATACATGGGAGCAGCCGCAGTCTCATCCCCATTTTTCCTAACAGAAAGAGAGCTTTCTTCATTAGACAGTGGGTTGATGGGAGCTTTAAATAAATCAGAAAACCCCATATCTTGTCTTTCTACAGGACAGGTAACTGTCAGCCACCACAAAGAATAATATTGCTCATCATCATTACTGTACAATAAAAGCTACAATCAAGAAGAAAACTGTTGAAACAGGTACTTGATATTGAAAAATATGCCAAAAGATGCAAGGCTCTTTCTTTTGTATGAAACAGTGCAATGCTGTTCAAGCTAGCTGGAGTATAACAAGCAGCACCGATGCATTTACTTTACATTCTTCTCCCTGTGTTAGACAGGCAGGGTGATCCCTGGGCACTTAGCCAGCTCAGCTCCTGCAAGCTAATTCACTCCGAGCTAATGTGGCTTTCCTTACTGCACACTGCATTGTGCCACTCTGACAAAGAAAGGAAGCACACCAGGACCACACCACTGGTTTCATCCTTTCCACCCTTAAAGTCTATGTATCTGATGAACAGAAAGAAGAAGCTTCTCCTGAAAATATTCACTGAGGAAATGATTCATTCCCTGGTTAAAAAGTATGTACTGACGCCCCAACAAAAGCATGTGGCTATTGCCTTAATAGACACTGAAGCAATAAAGGCTTGACAGGTGGAGTAGATGCAGGTTTAGAAGCAAAAAAAGCCATCATCAAGCTTTTCAATCCTTTGTTGCTATGTTTTTTTAGCTCCATTTTTGTTTACCGTCTGTATTTCAGCCTGTGACTGAACAAAAGAGCAGCTGCAGGATCTGATAATATTGTTCAGCTTAGGCATTGCTTAGCAAATCGGAATAGCGTTAAGTGGCTGTATTTTATTAGACTAAAAATTTGAATTGCTTTGTCTGTATTTCACTGTGTGTGTCTATAAGATGCCTATACGTTCCTTTTGCACTACACAAGCATTTACTGAAATACATACGTATTTTAGAACAAATAATTACTGACTACTAAAACCAGAAGAAAGCAATGAGCTCTAGCTTCTAGAAAAGGAGTTAAGAAATCAGGGTGCGTAGGTCTCTATTCCAGTTCTGCTACTGAATATATGAACGTTACTGCTTATTAAATGAGAAGACCCAATAAACGAGAATTTTAAGTAGATCTACACTGTAAAGGCTACAGAGTTCCACAGATGAGCTAGGTCTTACCAGGGATAAAACCATCCTGAAGTACTAGTTACCTAATAATTGCATTTAAATATGCTACATGCCACATCAATTGGACACAAAGGTGTGTGTATGACATAAGGGATTCAAATCAGCTGACTTACTTAAACATCTTGATTACAGAATCTTGGTTAACTATTTGTCATTTTTATATAAGTCTCCATTTATAAAGCTAATAGGCTCTTTAGCATCTCATCATCACTTCCACATCACTGAGTTCTGTAAAAAGCTTAAGAGGAGGCAATCTTGGCCACTCCAAAATTTTGAAAGAGAAGCGAGGAAAAAAAAAAAAAAGAGAGAAACCACCAAGAAAAAAACCTGCAAGGACAGACCTCCGAACAGACTGGTGTATCACGGACAAAGGGACGGAAAAAATAACCAGAATGCATAAAAAGATCATACACATGTCTCTGGTGAACAAACCCATTAACTCAGCTCAACAGACAACAGAAGAAAAGAACACAGACTGCAGGAAAAGGTATCTCACATTTTTAAGTGCATTATTAGATATATTAGCAGAGCTTTATTTTCACTGAATTCCTGAAGGAAACAGAGAAACCATGATAGTTGCTCTCTTTTCTGTTATTTAAGCAGTACATTAATAACTCCTAAATTATGACTTCTGAAAAAAACACACAACTTCTAGCAACAGAAAACAGCATGTGTTTCCAGGTCAGGTTCCCATGTCCACTTCTAATAGTTGGAAGGCCAACAGATGACATAAACACTGGTGTGTTCTCCAGATGAGAGTCCATAGGGCTGCAAGCAGGATGATCACACACAGCAATGCCTAGCGTCTCTTGAGTTCACCCAGCCCCGACCGTTCTGAAGCTAAACAGTGATATTATGTACTCAGTAGAACTCGACTGTTAAAAAATAAGGTGGCCTGCAGCCAGAAATGGGTACTTAAACAGAAATCCAGTTCTTACAGATTAAAACTGCTCTACAAACCTACAGCTACAGCATACAGCCTGAAGAGCTTTCAGAATGTTTGTATTCAAAGAGCAGGTACTGCCAAGAAGCACCTTGCAGGTCAGAAAGACAAAGCAGAGGAAATAACAAAGTGCACTGATAGCAAATTGCCTCGGCAGGCAGTGAAAATGGAGCATCTAGTCAAAATCGGTGCTAACCTGTCACATGTATCTGACAAGGGAAGAAAATAAAAACAAAACAACACAGTGCAACTCTTACCTACAGAGAAGCTGCTAAAGAATGTCTGGATTTACTGTAAAAGTGACAATGATGTGTCCCATAGCGGAGTCCCTGAGTGACTATGATTAGGAAAACTGGAACAACAAGTACAAATGAAGCTGTGAGCCTCCTGAATTGCTTTGATGCCTGGGCTTGGGTTCAATTCTCATCATCACACTGATAAAACAGCTCTGTCATTATAAGTGCCTTAATTTTCCTGTGAATTATCAGACATTTCTGGCATTTAATTTACATACACATTTTAAGCTATATTCGCTACTTCAGACAAAAATGATGGCATTTTTAGCTTGGGTAAGCCTGAACATTTTTATTCACATCCATTTTAAGTATATTCAAATGACTTCGAGGTACAGCATCACATTCATATTTTAATTTTTGACCCTAATTAATTCATCAACTTCATAACTATTCTTCTCATCCAAAACTTGTTCTTAGCTTTTCAACCTCTGCCTTATAGCTTCAACTTTAAAAGCAAAATGAGAATCTCAGCTCCCTTTCCTCTTTCCTTAAGATGATTTACATTACCTGGAGTTCTTCACTCTCCCATAAATAGGCAACTTTTGTGGCACTTCTTCTAACAAACGCTAGTTGACGTAAAGCCAACTTCCACCAGTACCTACAGTGGAAGATGCTTAATACTGAACAAACAGCACACATTTTGTCTTTAACTAAATTAATTTCACTACTAGCACAGTAACACCAAGGGAGTAGTGTTTCTCAATGCAAAAGCACTTACTTTTAAATATTAAAAATACAAAGTGCAGCATGAACACTTTGTTTGACAGTATTCCTAAGACATTAGCTGAAACCAGTTTAACAACGGTCAGGCGCAGCAGAAAAACCCTCCGAGTGTTTCAGTGAAGTTGAGTGGATGCTACCATGTTTCTCCCCTAGTTCTAATTGTGCTAACCTCCAAAGCACTAGAACAATGTGAGAAAGCAGCCCTCCCTCTTTCCATGCTGGTGCTATTGATGTCGTCACCTTCTTTTTGCAGAGCACTTTCCTGCTCCTGCCTGTGTTGTCATTGCAGATGCCCAGCAAGTGGGTCAGAGAGCGCACGGAGAATCCACTGGGCTGCTGACGACATGAGGCAAATAATCTTCAGCTCACCAAGGGCAGAGCTACTGGTGCAGGAGATAATTAAACACTGGCTAGTGCTTTTTTGTCAATGCACTTGGGAAGAAGATTAAAAAAAGGCTTGGAATTAAATCCTAGGCTGCATTATTGCCTTGATATAAGGTATAAGTGGACAGAAGGGAATTCAAGCATCAGTGGAGACTGGGATTTCGCATGTTTTGAGAACAAAAAGAATGTTTTGGTTTGCATCAGAAATACTTGTCTGAAATTAACTAAGGTAATTACACAGGAGAAGTTTTACTATAGCATCAACACTATTGAAATGCCAGATTAGTATTACCTGGATTGTATTTCACCATCAGTAAGATTTTTACAAATTAAGTATTACCCTGAGGAGCATTTCTTTGCAAGGCAATTATTTCACAAAAACTCTTGTTTGGTAGCACGCCACAACCAGAGAAACATTGTTTCACAGGGCAAACTTCACACTGGTAATGGTTTGTCTCTTATGGGGCTCAAAGGAAAAACTAATTTTCAACCAGTAGCCAATTTGATTTTTGGTACAGTTCTACTCTGTTTCAGTTTTAGACAGCATGCAAAACATGTCAACTTTTCTGCCACATGAATAACATCACCTAATAATGTTTTACTCCAGGTATATCAAAGTTAGACTATAAATTATAGACATGAGTAGAAGTAGTAAATTATAAGCTGTGCAAAGAATAGCGTGATAACTGAACATAACATGCCTACAATACCTAAACACACAGTAGGTTGGCCCCATATTTGCAGGTTTCTCTGTTTTGGCTTAGGGTGGGTGTTTGTGTGGGTTTTTCTGCTTGTTTGTTTGGTTTTTTTAGTTATGTATGTTAGATCAGAAAAAAAAAAAAAAAAAGAAAAAGAAAAGAAGAAATATCACACGTAGTATTTTAGAATCATGAATCATATTCTTGGAGGTTTAAGCTTAAAGTGAGAAAGATTAAGAAAAAAAAACACTATCCACAGCTATTTAGGTAAAACAACCTGTTAAACCTGCACAAAATAAGACTGTTCTCTTGCCATTATATGAATTTGCACCTTCAGCGAGAATCAGAGCTGGTTTGTTAACATATTAGAACGCCTGTCCATTTCAACTACTAATTCTTAAAGCAAAGAAGGTATCTGCCTTGTCTTGAAGGTATGCTAACTAAAGAACATGTTCTGACTTAATTCCAAAACCAATGGAAAACACATGGCAGTGACACAACTAAAGCCCCAAGATCATTTATGTCAGCAAATAATAAATCAAGTAGTTCTGGATCTGTCAGTGTCTCATTCCAAATCAAAATATCACAAACCAAACACATGAAAAACTTCCCTATTTTATCAATCCTCTACTGTCGTGAAAACAAGCCTTAATACAGTTAACACTCATTATGGATAACTTTTCTTCACACCAACGTATCATGTCTCCTCAGCATTGCTGAGGAGACCAGCTTCAGAGCAGGTAAGACTGCGCTGGGTAAGGGATCTAAAGCGAAAAAGCCGACGAAAAAGCTCTTTTTAGGGCTGTTTTGAAGGCAGCAAAAGCACTGTGCCGGCGCCGGGGGCTGGCAGCTTGTGGGCGGGCTGCTGAGGCAGCAGGGGCGGAGCTGGCTCTTATCTCTTNGAGCTAATTCAATTCCAAGGACTCTCACTATCAGACGCTGTCAATTTGTCCACCTCTTTTTTTTTTTTTTCCATAGTAATATCTAATATGGACTGGAAGTACTAGGAAGTGAGCTGAGACTAGCAGAATTCTCTTCAATTAGGGCATGACACGGCACTGAAATTTGTCCCCTGGAGGAAAAGGGACCATCACTTTTGATAAATGTACTGTAAAGGTTGTCAGTAAATTAAGTATGAGCATGTAAGCTAGGAGGTTTCTTCTTAAAATTTATGGAAAAATAAATATATATATCGATGTATATATATGTTTACATCAACCTCTCATGCTAGCAAAGGAATCTAACCAAAATGAAAATCTTGTATTGTGAATTCTTGCATAACAAACTCAAACACCCCCACTTTCCCATCTCCTCCTGTTATGTCAGTTCAAAACTGAAGCTTCTATTAGCAGTTCATTGGGAGAAAAAATGAAAATGAAAATGTTTTGGGAATTTAAAGTAATCCCCCATAAGAAAAAAAAACTGAATAACATCTTCCCCCGACTGCCTTTTTTTTAAAAAAAAACAGGAATATGCTTCCCACAGAGAAGAATTCATTGCTTTCTCAGTATTAATGATCTGCATGCACAGGCATTTGAGATTTCACTTTGCAAATAAGCCTCAGACCAAACAAATCAGAACTTTAAGAAGTTTCATACCAGTTCTCTCTCTCTCTTTGTAATTTCAATAGGAACTTCTGGGTCCGTTACTATTCTCTGTACTGGCAATAACTCTCCATTAAGGGAAGAATCTTGCTCATGCAGGAATTTTCATACATAATTCAGTTTGATACCTCCAAAGTTGTATCGTGGTCTCTCTTTCAAGTACTGTAAGTCGTACATGACCTCACTGAACTCAGGCAGTTAGGATGCAGCTCAGCCTTCAAAGCTGCTGAGTTGAGGCCTACACTTCAAAGCAGACCTATTACCTAATTCGCACTATCACACAAATTGTTATGAGAGTTAACACAAATTAAACCATTCAGACTAACTTCAATTCAGTTATATGTTAGAAAACTGTGATAAATAAAAGACTCTTTGTATAATCAGAGGCTGCAATGCAAAAGGACTGAAATAATTTCTAAATTTAGAGGTAGGTTTATAATGAAAACACCAACATAAATTTTGATTGGTCACCTGTGGGAATATTTCCATCTTTTGGGTGACATGTAAAAGGCACAACACAGAAGAGAAGAAAACCTTGCACCCTGGCAAGTACTACTGCATGAAGCTCTAACACCACAGCCTTGCTCCCAGTCCTGTATTTTGAACTTGCCTGACACTGACAGCTTTGGTTATGCCTCAAATTAGAAACATGAGGTATTAACTCTTGTCAGCCTCTCTATTATGTCTTTTTTGTTGATTCTTTCTTTCTTTTCCATTCTGTCTTGGTTTTATTTCTACTAATGTCAGCTTAGATGAAATTTTGCTTAGATTTTTTACTGCAGGATAGAGACTAACAAAATACACTCAATATTAACACCAACAGTACAAATTCACGTAGTGTCAGAGCATGAATTGAGCCTCCAGCTTTCTACTGCAGAAAGGGTAGCTTTTTCTGAATCATTTATCTTTGTTTATCCTGATTTGCCTGTAAGTATAGCATAAAATAAGTACAGAACCATTGAAGTTGGAAAAAAAACACTATCATCATCCACTCCAACCATCAGTCCATCCTCAACCTTAAGTGCTTACAGAGTTTTTTAGCACCTCCAGGGACGTCCACCACTTCCCTGGGCAGCCTGTTTCAATGCCTTACCACTCTTTAAGAGAATAAATTTTTCCTGGTATCCATCCTGAACCTTCCCTGGAACAACTTGAGGCCATTACCTCACTAACTTCTATCACTACCTCCTTTCAGGTGGTTGTAGAGCATAAGATCTCCCCTGAGCTTTCTTTCTCCAGATTCACATTTTGCATCATATCCCTATGTCGAATTCTCAGCACTGTGTCTGAGTACATCCTGGAAAACAATTCCCACCTTTCCCGAGATCACTGCATCAACTTGTGAGAATGCTAGCTGTATGACAGGTTCCTGCAGCTCATTCATTCCACTGCTCACAGACTAGCATTTCTCAAAATTGCCTGGATGGTACATTGCCATCAGTAGCAAACGCCACAGTATTCAACCTCACCTGCTATTGATCTGCTCACACAAGGGCTGCTCCAAAAGTAACGCCTCTTGTTTTATTATGTTGGCCCACAACATCAGAGGCAGATGTTGGTGGTATGGCAGTAGAGGTTGAACCTTTCCAACAATATTCCGTTACATTTTGTGGCCTTGTGACAGATGGCAGCAGAGAGGCAGTCTGACAAAATGGCGTCTGACATGGAAGTGAGTATGAAGCAAAGGTGTGGAAATAAATTCCTCCATGAGGAAAAAACTGTACACATTGACATTTATCGACACTTGCTCAATGTTTATGGGGATCAAACAGTGGATGTCAGCACAGTGAGGCAGTGGGTGGTGTGTTTCAGCAGCAGCAACAGCAGTGTGAAAGAACCCATGTTCCAGACGGCCATGTAGATTTTTATGAGCACAGCATGTAGGCTCTTGTTCATTGCTGGTGAAAACACACAGCTAATGGTGGAGGCTGTGCTGAAGAATAGTGTTTTGTAGCTGAGAAATTGCTCTATCAAATAGTGTTACTGTGCTCTTTGTATCTGTTGTAGTTTCCATGGAAATAAATAGGAGGCATTACTTTTGGAGCAACCTAAGTATTTACTTCGCATTTTGTGGTGGGCTATTTAAGGTACTGTTATATATTTGTTTCTTGATACTAGTTTTGCAGTGCCTCTTTATTATTCTCCAGAAGAACAGACTGGCAGAAACCTGAAGGATAATGGCCTATTCATAGTCTTAGTCCTAATTAGGAAACATGTTTATATTCTGTGGAGAAATCAGAATCACATAATAAGGGTTGTATCAGCCATTAGAGACTCACTTTAGTCTCATTGAAACACCTAACGGGTGTAGCGATGTTTAAAGTATTTATGACATGGCTGCCTGTAATTCTCAGACTGGCACGAAGATATTGCACATAATTTGCATGATGTGGGAAGGGAACATCCCCAATGTACAATATTAGCTCCTGCATGTGTACGTGTAAAGGAAAAAAGAAGCGCTGGGACTGGAAGAGATCAATGAACAACACTGAACTAACCCACATAAATCGTGACAACAGAGGGAAAGCAAATAAGGAAGCAGGGAGGATAGTCTACTTATTTTAGAATCTAGTAGCTCAAACAGGTTGATGTGTATTTTTATTATCACAGTATTTTGAAAGTCCTCCGGATCAGACTAGGATTACTGTTCTAAGTATTTCACACACTCCTATTGCAAATTCTGGCACAAAGCTGGCCAGCATATTTTACCCACTTGTAATTTGAGCTGTAAGAGTTTACACGTGTTTAATTTCTAGCCTGAAATTTGCAAGTAGGCAAGTTAACCAGCCTTAGCAAAATTTTGGCTTATACTATACTCTTAAATGGAAAAATAAACAAAAAAATAAATTAAGCAACAGAAAAAGAGTATTTTGAATTCTACATTTTTTTTTCAAATCTGCCTGCAACCAGCAGAAAACCTGTCCACGTTCAGGGAACATTTGCAGGCACTTTAAGAGTAGGAAAACCAATTACCCGTTTATAACAGTAATTCTGAAACTACCACACAGATAGGCTCACATTCTCAGCAATAGACCGGACTGAGAAAGAACGACTTGGGTGCCTAAGTTCCGAAATTCAACACTTATACCCCTCTACCATTTGCAAATTCCCTCTTTAATCTTCACAGTAACAAAGTCTTCTAGCATTTATTGACACAGCATAATGTCTTGCTTTGAAGAGATACCTGAGCTTGTCCTATTTTCACTTGGGCAAAGCACTCCAGTACTGCAGATACACTAGGTCTGGTGTCATTTAGAGCTAGCTTGGGTACCTCCATAAAAACACACTGAGTGAGCCATGCAAATAAATCTCAAACTTCTGCTAGTGAACAGTAGCTAAACTCTTAGCTATAGAAGATCCAAGTGTATTTCTACCTTCTGGATTGGGAAATTGTTGACTCATAACCTCCTGTTAAAATATCCTAGGTCTTAAGGAATATGTGGTCATCAGGTTCTCCCCTCTTGCCAATTTTCTACTTCAAACAATTATATAACAGAGTAAATGAGTAGCTCTAATAGCACAAGTCACACTGGCTCCCTCATAAAGGTGTCTGCGAACAAGGGCTGTACATAGCTGTCTTAGATTCCCTTCCTCCCTGAATAATACAGCAAACAGTTTCAATGTTAGAGTTGCTCATTTTGGTAGCCACCAGAATCCCTAAATCACTAGGGATCAAAGAACCATTTCAGTATGCCTCCGTCTCCAGTAAAAAACTGTTTCTGCAACAGTTGGAAGCAATCAATAAACTAATGAAAGCTGGAGTGGCTGTGAGGCAGCAAGACTTCTGTATACCTAGAGCTGAAGCTGTTCTTTTGGCACACAACTACTCTTTGAACTAACAGGAATGATTTTGTCTTTTTCCTCAGTTCTCTGATACACCACATAAAAAAAAAAAAAAATCACCTTTGTGAATGACTTCATTACAAGAATATCTTTCAGGAAGAGCAACATAAGAACACAACAAGTGAATCAGTTGTTTCTTTTAGCCTTCAGCCATTTGCGTGGTTCATGGACTCCTGAAGAAAGACATGGCTTCTGTGTACTCAGAAATGTTCAAGAGGAATTTCTCTGCCATTAATCTGTCCAACTTTTCCATGTAAGTATTCTGCAGGACATATTTAAGACCAGCTAAATTATGCATTTTAAACACTTGGATTGGAAACTCTCTGGGCACTGCCTATCCATTTGTTCCTGATTGCTTAGCACATTGATCCATGACTAAGATTAGAAGGTACTACAGCAATACAGCACAGCTTGCTAACAAATGAGACTAACCTCAACAGACAACATGGAAATGAAGTAGATGAGAAAACTCCAGCAAGTTCAATAACTTTGAAATCAACCCAGTAATGGCTAATTGGAGTATTTCCAGCTCCTTATAGTTTAGAGAGGTTAGAGTGGCATCAAACAAAATGACAGCTGTTTTTACAGCAACAATAGATACAGGGATATAAGAAGTTACATATATTTAGATTCCAAGCCAAACTGTAGCTTGCTTGTTGTAAACTAATTCCTAAAAAAAACCAAATCAAACAACAACAAACCCTGCCTTAAAAGAAATTATGGTACTTTATTTGACAATGAGAAGAAAGAATAAATGAGTTTTATGCCACAATTCCATTTTAAAATTTGTTAATAATCTAAAACTTTAATATATATCCTTCTACAGAGTTTTTCCTTTTTTCATAAGGTGAAATGAATACTTTAGAATATTAAATCTTTGATCACTGCAGAAGTGGAGTAAGTCTCATTTTGTTTCTCTTGAACTACTTTTCAGTTAGGAAAAGGCTATTCCGTAATTGTTAAAAAAAATCTCGCTATATTTGAAAGGTCTGTGTTATTAGCAATATCTAGCTCTGTTAAAGTCCATATAATCACAATTGATTACTGTAATTGTTTTCATTCTCTGGAGAATTGTTTCAAAGTCCATGTAGCCCTTCTTCAAAGCCTGAGTTGATTTTGAACTAACAATAAAACTATTTATTCAAACAAAAAGTTATTCTGGAATGACATGTTGCAGTCTCCTGTTGCTTTTGTGTTCCCCTTGAGATGCTTTGATTTGCATAATGTTTTGGCTATCTTTTTCCTAAATGTATTTATTTATAGAGATAATATTCCTTTCAAAAGAGAACTTTGTATCTTAAGAGCTCTGAATATGCAGCAATATAGGAGTCTGGATGACAAAAAGGCCACTGACTGTGAAGATTTAAGAAATAGACTGACATCTGCCACCTTGATATTTCCCCTAGAAATGAAGCAGAATATTATACACTGTAGAATTCACTCTCACTGGCAAAATACAAAACTCATCAGGAATCTGAAATTGAAAAATATCTCAGGATGCTTTTTAACAGATGCTCACACAGACCTTTATAGAACACGTTTTCTGACATTATGAGTTGTTTGTTCTTTTTCAAGCCTTCAATTTGACTTCACCAAGCTAGATGTTCATTATTTTAATGGTTAGGTTTAACACTTCCACAGCAATTGGTCCAGGGCACAATTCATTTCAAGCTATCTCTCTTCAGCGTTCATGCTTCTCTTACAGTCTCAACTTCCAAGCACAAAGGGAAGACTCAGAAGACAACAGACAATACAGTGCTGTAAGCTTGTTGCTGATGATGACAATTCATTATTTTGTAGAACTTAAAAACAGATCCAAGGGTATAATTTCTTATTCAGCTTAATGCTGTGCCCAAATGAAAGGTTATAAAGCAGATGGTTACTGGTACTATTCATTTCTGCTGCTGAAGTATAATCTAACCAATATTAGGACTCCGTGTGCTAGGTGATATGCATATTTGTACGTGATTTAAAGGTTTTAAGAACTTATTGGAAGAGAATGCCAAGATGAAAAAACTAATGATTGTTCTTAATAACTTGTATTTCAGGACCGCTTAGAAGTTCCAAACAAAATCAATGAGTCAGTCAGATAGGAACACCATGAACCTCCCAGGTGATTGTCTGTGCCATAAAACCTTATGTACAATGCACGAAAAATTCAAGACAAGGAAAAGACAAAAACCTAAAAAAACACTATCTCCATTCAAAGTGAAAGGTCAGTTTTTAAGCTAAAAATAGAACTCAGGTCTTCCTAAAGTGAATTCAATACGTACTGATAAAAAAGAAAAGAAAGCAAACAAACAACAACAAGAACAACCATAGACATTTTTAAAGCTGCTTTAGAGAGAGCAGTATTTCCTGATGCTTCATGGGTTTTGCCAGGCCTTAATAGTGGTTCTTTATCTTTTCAACATCTGTCCAAATATTAAACTACAGGAATTAATTTTGCGCATATCCTGCTCCAAAAAATGGATGTTATCTATGTATATTTTACATATAAGTATGGAATTTCCATGCAATGATTGGTACAGCTGCAGCTGTTTAGTCATTTGTCAGCAGTGAACTCTCACCTGAGAACATCTGGAATGCGCTCTGGAATTCAACTGGTGTTCAAAAGGTAAAAACACATATTTCATCTAAATATCCCTCTTCCTTCCCTATTTCTGGTAAAGGAAAGGTGAAAAAATTCTTAATGATTACCTGAGATGATGCATAGTTAAACAGTTCTCATTTTAAATTTATACAACACAGACCCTTCTGCCATACATCTCCAACGATGCTGTTCTGATGCTTCTTTCATTAGGTTACCATCTAACTCTTGCAAAGGGAGCACTGCACATTGAATTCAAGCGCAAGATTTAAGCTGAGTATCTAAAAACTGCTGCAGTTAAAAATGAACAAACAATTAAAAAAACACTTATTTTGGAAACTGCTGATTGTGGAATTTGTCATTTTGACTATATTACAGAGATCAGAAATAATTTATAACAACTGTACCTGAAAAATCAACCTTTTCAATAGCCAATAGATTTTCACATGCATGCATTTTAAATGTGAGTTAGTTCTAAATGCTTACCTGCTTCCATAAATTCAATGCAATAACAACTTATGGATTACATAAAGCAATACATACAGTAATTTTTGAGATTCCTCTAAGAATATAAGCAATTTTTTCTTAATAGCATAAACACATAAATAATAGTCTTATTCTACACATCCAGAGTGTGCCAAACCTAATTTTCTTTTGATGAGATGGCAGATATTTTACATTGCATAACATTTTTATACATTCTGTGATATAAGGGCTAATGACAGATTCATGTTCCTTCTGTGCAGCTGGAAAAACACAAGCTTTCTTCTAGCATCATATTTAGAAGACTAAGACTATTTAGCATTACCCAATCTCCATGGAAATTAGTTCCAGAACAGTACATTATCCTTATTTCCCTCTTTCCCCAAACCAGGAAATGTTAATTCATACAGCATTGAGCTACATGCCTCAGTGTAAGGGAAGACAGAGTGGGCAGATGACAGCTTAGCTGTGTCACTCCACAGGACAAAGTTTCCGCAGTGGACATCAAAATGTTTAGGAGCCAGATCATCAGTGCATATAGATCTACAGTGCTACCAAATAAAACCTCAAATATTACTTCCTTGATTCCTCCTTCCCCAAGAAATTTTTGTGCTTCAACACAACTTCTATGTAAATTGGGGAAAAATGAGTAATTAGGTTTTATCTCTCACTTCACAAACGTGAGACAACACCTTTCACAAAAGGTGTAGCCTTTGACACCATGTAACAAGAAAAGACTTGTTATAACAAAAAAATGGTCATGGAGGTTAACACAGAATTACCGCCTTCAGATATGTTATTAAGCTTTGTCCTGTCTTAGATCTCTAAAGTATGGGATTCCATTGAAATCCCTTGGAGAAATGGATGCAGCACTTTCATCAGCAGCATCAAAGAGTTACTACCAGCATCTGCTTGGGCACACATACTGCTACGCTTCTTGAAATGTTTATTTTTCCTTTAATAAGCTTCTGTTCCCTGCTCACAAAAATAGTTCTGATTTTAGGGCCAGATAAGGACTTCTCCCACAGTCATTAATAAATCTTTAGAATCACCCCAAGTCATCGCAAAATCAATGTCTTAAGTGTTATTTACTAAGTCACTATTTCCACCAAGTCCAAGGAAATTATACTGTAATAGAGCATTCGCCACAGTAACATTTTCATCATAACTAACACAGGCTAATATTCAGTGTAAAATTACTACCATGAATTAACTTTATGTCTGTAGAAAATGAGATTGTATGTAATTACTGATTTCCATTCACAATAAACTAAGCAAATTATCTTCACAAACATAAATGCACCATAAATTTGTTTTGAGGCATAATGAAGAAATAAATTTGTGAAAGAAATATGGACTGAATCTGCCAAATTATTGTAAATGATAGCTTCTTTAAAATTAAGGCATGTAATTGCAATTGGAAAATGTTATCCTCTTAATGGTTGTATTATTATTTAGGTAGACCAATAATCCTCTTTGCTGATGCTTCATTTCTAAACTATTGGCAGATTTTATGCATTTTAATATCAAAATGCCATGCAATCTATAAATAGAATGATTTACCATTTGCCGGATTAGGTTTGTCCTAATGAATTTTAGAGGATTTTTAGAAAGGAGATAAAAGTGTTCAGTAGAAAGTCTCACATTTTTTCCGCTCATATTATTTAACTGAGTGCACTCATTCAACAGACAAGATTGTTTTAACATATGGTTCTCTGAGTTTAATGTTAATGAGTGAAAATCACTGTACTGAATATGACATTTTAAATCAAATAAAGCAATCGGTTTGATGATGTTTTAACAATTGCACATTACATCCTGCAATAAAATCACAAAGTTAACTCCTTTAAAATGCCACAGAAATTAAAATAACTCGTATTGTTGTATGGCGTCAGTGTTATCTGACATTCAGAAAGCACTAAATCATGTCTGATGTGCCCTCAATCTTTTTAATGACCATTCACTTTAAGGCATTGTTAAAACCCTCAACTCATTTAAGTGGCCAACCTTGTAAAAATCTTTCAGTTTTGAGGAAATTTACTGATGTTACTTAATCTTACAGAATTCCTCAGTATATTGTCACAAGAAAACGTGAACTGCTTGTCTCTCAAATTATTTGTTTATATAGCTGCTAAGTTACTGTATATTTTTACATATTAAAACAAACAAAAAATATATCACCACCAAAAAAATAAACACAAAAACACATTCAAGTAATCATTTGAAGTAGCTTGCAGCCAAATCAGTAGAAATTACTACAGACAATTGTATGCTGCTGCCATAAAGCCTAGCAGCTTTCCAAAAGAGCTACACAAGTATAACACATACTGAGAATTCAAAACACTATCTGTATACTGTCACTGAAAATATAGTACAATCTTTGTGCCATGTTGCTAAACATTAGACAATCAGGAGAAACATGTTCCATTTCTTCCTCAGTATGGACATACAGATATTATTTTTTATTATTTATTTTTTAAGTGAAGCAGGTATCATATCTAGCTAAACATATCCAGTCCAGCACATATGGACTCTCAGGACTGCTCTCATCCCTATGGGTACCTTGTCCCATCCCATGCAAGGCCTGAGTTAATCCCTTCAGCCTCTTCTTTCCTTGCTGTGCACCCTGCCACAGCTCTCTTGTGTGAAAGGGAATTAGTGAGGGTAAACTGTACAAGACAAACAGAAAAAAGTCTCTGAAAGCTTACTTCTCCCAAACAGGTTCAGGTTGGAATTACAGTAAAATAAAACGGATCATACTACAGAATTTCTGCACTTCCTATATTTTATCCAAGTGAGAGAAGGATACAATAATCTGTCTGCACACTCAAAACATATAAAGCAGATTAGACCAAAGCAACTGCTTTGTTTCAGGACTGTGGGAATTTCATTTCTTACTGGATACGGTGCCATTACACCAAGGATGCAGGAGGAAGTTGCGCTCATTCGCCACCTGCATGAGCGCTCAAAGGATTCCCCACACCCCTTTTGGGGCTGGGCTGCAGCACACTCAGGTACAGAGCTGAGTTCTGTTCCTTACACCAAATCACTGCCTTTTATCCATAAGACAAATGCTCCCAATGGCAAGAGCTGCGCTAAAGCTCCTGCCAACTACTACATAAAGCAGTGGTAGTAAAACAGTACACTGAGATTCCAGCACAGTAAATTAGTCCGTAATGAGAAAGTGATTCTCAGTCACCACGATAATCCAGAGGTATCCTGTTCTTTGCTCACTGCTATGGGCATAAGAAGAGAACTAGAATCCTAACATGAAATCATTAAACCAGTTTGGTTTGGATTTCTATTGGATGGCAATGGGAGAACACATCAAGGAACTAAAGGTTATCAGCAATTAATATGAATAATAACAAACTGTAATTGCAAATAACTTACAAAATACGATATAAGCCTGTACCTCAAGCAGAATCTACACAATTCAAGTAAATTTCATTGTTCATCAAAAGCCAACAGAAAGCTCACTAAGCATGGGGAAAAGGACAATTTAACCCCCAAATCCCTGTTGTCTTAATTCCCTATTACCCTGGTAGTTTGGCATTATAGTGACATTGACAGACCACTTGGTGCTTACTAAATTACCTGGTTTTGCTACTCCCATCATATCCACTCAAAATCAGGCTTTGCATGCTCCTACTGATTTAGGAAATTCCTGTGATACAGAAATGGCCCTATTCTACCAAAAAATATCAAGTTGAAAATCTTTAAAATTAAGCACCTTGTTTTGCTTTGGGGGAAAAAAACCACTCCAATGCCAACTTCTGAGTCCTTTATGCAAAGCAAATCCGTATGTTTTAAACAATGAAATCAGTTCTCAATTCATTAGCAAAATCACCAAGTAATGTGGTCTGAAGATCAAAAGGTTAAAGACAGACTAATGCCCAAAGTGTCATTAGATAGGAAAAGACACTCACTATTCCATTTCTTATTGCCTTGTGCTCTACTGGACATTGAAGGGGATTTACCCCAATAAGAACAGCTAAAGGCTCATTCTGCATAGGAAGAAAAAAAAGCTTTTCATTTAGCAAATGTTTTAAGAGGATTGTGCAGTGTAATTAATATTTTCATGGGCTTTTGATTCTGGACTGAAGTGAAATGCTTTAAAATACAGTTATTATGTAATAATAACTGTAATGTCTCTCCAGATAGTTTATTGCTAGTCCAGATTTTCTATTCCATATGCAGGAAACATAATCAGTATCTCTAAAATTTTGT